>JARHVA010000220.1:5552500-5622500 GCA_037957365.1 Torreya grandis
AAAAAAATCCATAAAAACCAATTGTAGGACCTCCTTAAACCATCCCAAAATCCTTATCTCACCATGTAGTCCCTCCATACATGTGTGAGCATTTGAAGTTAGCATATCTAGATTTAGAGTGCATTCTAGATACCCTTAAAGTTATGTTAGGCCAAAAATGACCCATTTGTGTTTCCCTATGAAAAACTATGGATTTAATTCATCTTATAATCTCCCCTAATGGTCATATAATTCATTTTAGAGTTCACATGGTCATATAAATGCAACTAGGCCCCTATATGACTTAAGTCTAGTTCTAGACCTAATAGGCCTAACTGTACTTTAGTTGTCCATGACCACCCTAAGTACTTATGCTAATTATAGATATTTATCAACATTTTATCATGATAAAATCAATTTTATACAACACTTATTAACTTCCCATGACTCCTTATGTTACCCTCCCAATCTTCATGTGCTCAGCCTGTAGTCTTCATCTTGACTGGGAGTGCCCTCTGTCTGAGATAAAATAGTGGTCATCTCCCCTATTATCTCAATAAAAGTGGAGAAATGATGCATTATATTAGGTCATGAGGACCTTACACACCAAATATTAGGGCTGGATCACCTTTCTATCATCCACAACTTCACAAATTTCAAGATAGACTTGTATGCCAAGTGACTATGTAGGGTTTTAATAAACTTCAAAATTAGGTGATTAATATGAACTTGTCCTTGATATATATATTTGGTCTAAAAACCTCATTAGGTTAATGTAAAAAATTTGGGAATAGTCTCCACATTCTCACCACCTTACATCTCTACCAACCTTATCAATCCACATCTTTCCTTTACTTAAAAATGGTCTATCTACAATGCTTACTGTAGGTATTTAGCTCAATAGAGATTGGAGGTCTCCTGTAGGTGAAGGTATGTGATTTAGCCATATGTTATATGCATAGGTATTTATTGAAGTTTTTCAATATCATCTCAAAAAAAATTGGACTAATTCATATCATGCTTATGGCTAAGCCAACACCCAAACTACCTTTTCCCATATACTATCAATATACAGTGAAACTATAGGTGAGATTTTGAGAACAAAAGGGACCCCTATAGGTGCTCACCTATGTCAAATAATTTTTATCTAATTCACTATATTTATATTTGAGTTTATAAATAATCTCTTATTCAAATAAAGTCACTTGCCTTGAAGGAATGCTTTTATTATGCCATATTGCATTGAAAGACCACTTAGGCTTCAAAAGTACTATAGATGACTGATAGTCTATAGTGAAAGTTTACTTGAAATTTAATCCAATATAGATTACATTTTCATGACCAGTAAATAAATTTTCTATGTCAAGGCGTTTTCCCTATTCTTGGGATATATGATGGAAACAACTTAAACTACCCAGACAGCAAGCTACTCTACCATAAGATGGCATTAGATATAAACAAAACCCTAATTCAGAGAAATTAAGGTAATATGTCTCTCTTTAAAAAAATTAAATTTTTTATCAATTCCTTAGGTATATTTTATATCTTATGAACTTACCATTATCATAATGAAACTTTCAATTCTCCTAGACCTCAATGAAGGTCTCAAATGAGTGCCAAAACCTCTAGTCCAATTTTGCTCAGTCCTCTATTGGGGTAACCTATATGTATTATTGTAGGAAACCTATAGGTTAAGATATGGTATAATAATATATTTTACAATAATGAAGTATATAATAGAGGTATGGAAGGTATTCTTGGACAAATTTCCATCTGAATCATCAAACTCTCCAAACTCGCATAGGGTCCTCAAATGGCCTTCTTGAAAATTACCTACATGATGAGGCATCTCTTGGATTCTCAAAATTAAACAGGGAGAGTTGAATCATGTATGATGTCTTGGGGGTGTTGGAAACATGACATGATATTAATTAAATGTATCCCTAACTACTAGCCATTTGTTGGACACTTGTACTCACCATCTATAGTTATTGACTGGTGTTCTAGGCCTCATTATTCACATTAATCATCCAAGAAGAATTAAATTTATAAAAAATATACATGTAAGAGGTGTTAGGACACCTTGAAAGAGTATCTCTACCCTCCATTCCATGAATTAGACATTAAAAGGTCCCAAAAATAGACTTCTCACTCCCTCACCTGATAGTCACTCCTTATCTTCAATCTCTGTCCAAGACTGCCTATGATGGAAGGTGTAAAAGAGATATTTCCATGCCAATATGTGGTGATAAATGAATATTTAGAGTTATAATAGGTCCCAATTGACCCCCTCTAATGGATCTCACCTATTTATCTTCTTCTATACCTATAAATAATCACAAACTTGTAAAAACCCCTATTTTGTACCCTATCCATACAAGTAGGGTACAAACCAATTAGGTGGGAAGGAGAATAGGAGAGTCCTAAATAATTTTTTAAAAATTTCTAAGCCAAACTACCTCTCCTAAATGCATCTCAAGTGATATTTCCTTCATCAGGTCTTAGATAAGGGTTTAGGAGGGTTTTGAACTATTTTGCTTTTTTGCAATGGTTCATAAAAACTAGAGATTCAACTACCAAAAAAATTCCACAAAAACCAAGTGTAGGACCTCTTTCAACCATCTCCAACTCCTTGGGTCACCATGTAGTTCTTTTGTATATGTGTGAGTGTTTAAAGTTGGCCTATAGATCTTTAGAGTGCATTTTAGGTACGCCTAAAGTGATTTTAGGCCAAAAAAGACCACTCTATGAATCCCTTTAAAACATGATGGATCCTATTCATCTTATAATCTCCCCTAAAGGTCTTAAAATGCCTTATATATTTCAAATGGTCATAGAAATTAAACTAGACTGTTGTAGGACTTAGGTCTTGTTCTAAGCCTAATAAACCTAACTGTGCTTGAGTTATCCATGAACACCCTAAGTACTTATGCTAACTATATATCTTTATCCAATTTTTCTCATTCTCAAATAAAATATAGAAAACACTTCACAATGGCCCAATAATCCTTATGTCACCCTCCCAATCTTCATGTGCACAACCTACAGTCTTCATCTTAACTAGGAGTGCCCTCTATTTGAGACAAAATATAGGTCATCTCCTTATTTTATTAGTCAATGTGAATAATGAGATGTTATATTAGGTCATGAGGACCTTTTAAGCCAAATATCAGGGCTGGATCACCTTTCTATAATCCACAACTTCACAAACTTCAAGACAAACTTGTATGACAAGTGACTATGTAGGGTTTTAAGAAACCTCAAAATTGGGTGACAAATATAAACGTGTCCTTTGCTCTATCTCATTAGGTTTATGAAAACACTTTTGTAATAGTATCCACATTATCACCACCTTACATATCTAACAACCCTCTCAATCCATAGCTTTCCTTTGCTTAGAAATGGTCTATCTATTGTGCTGACTATAGGTATTCACCTCAATAGAGATTGTAGATCTCCTGTAGGTGAAGGTATGTGATTTAGACATATGTTGTATTCCTAGGTATTTATTTAAGTCATCAAGATAATCTCATAGTTTTTTGGACTAATTCATATCATGCCCAGGGCTAAGCCAACACCCAAACTTCTTTTTCCCATGTATTATTAGTATACAATCAAATTGTAGGTGCCATTTTGAGAATAAAAAAGGCCCTTGTAGGTGCTCAGCTATGTCAAATAACTATTATATAATCCATTATATTACTCTTTGAGTTCATAGTTCATATGTTATTCAAATAAATTCACTTTTATTGAATTAATGTTTCTTTTAAGTCATATTGCATTGAAAGACCACTTGGGCTTCAAAAGTACTGTAGATGACTGAAAGTCTATAGTGAAAGTTTGCTTAAAATGGAATCCAATCTACATTACCTTCTCATGACCAATAAATTAATTTTATACGTCAAGTAATTGCCCTTATGCTTTGGATTTATGATGGAAACAACTTATACTACCCAAACCTGAAGCTACTCTACCATAAAATGTCATTATATATAAACAAAACCCTAATTAAAAGAAATTAAGGTAATATGCCTCTTTTATAATTTTCTCAACTTGTGATCAAGGTCTTAGGTATATTTGATTTATTATGACCTTACCACTATCAAAATGACACTCTCAATTCTCCTAGATATCAATGAAGGTCTCAAATGAGTGATGAAACCTCTATTATAAATTTGATCAGTTCTCTATTGGGGCTCCTTATAAGTGTTACAGCAAGAAACCTATAGGTGAAGATATGGTATAAGACTGTATGTGCTATATTGGTCCATAAAACCAATTTATAACCTTTTTAATAATATCAAACTCAGTGCTTCCACCTTAAACTACTTCTCACCATCTTAAAGCATATGTTTTCCATGAAAATGATTGCTCATGCCTAGTTCCATCTAAATGTTGGTGACAATCATAAAATAAACTAACTATATGCAATGTGTTAGGCCTTGTGTACTATAAGGAAAAATCTTGAGATAAATACTTTCATGAATGATAGATGATCACCATTTTGTGTGATATTTGAAACATAATTCCATCTTTGTTTTGAAGCCACTATAGGAAGGTAAGCTTTTCAAGACTAAAAACATTATCTGTAGATTGTCAATGGGGTCCTTGCTAGTAAGAATGATGATATGCCTATGCCCTCATCCTTCACACCACATGTGAAATCATACTAATAAACTTGTGAGAATAATTTTAATTCCCCTACATAACTTGTACATAATTTGAATTGCATATAACAATCCAAATAGATGAGAAAATTGAATACCATGGGGATGTGTATGCAGAAAAGACAAGTTAATACTCTTAGCAATGTTTCATAAATAATAGCACATGAAATCTAGAAATATTTCCATGTATTTTTATTAGACAAATATTTTTATCATCGACCAAAGGCACTTGATCCAACTCACCTCCTCCTATCCATACCATGCAAAGACCTATTGACCTTTTTTATTGCAAAGGAGAGCAATGGAAAGATTGAATAGTTTTTTTTCCATTTTTGAGATTATCAAAGTTTCCCAAGCATGGAAATGAGTTAAGGGTACATGAATAGTCACTTTAAAATTCCTCTCATATTCTAGAGCAACTGCACAAGTTATACAATAACTAAAAACTACCTCTTTTCAACTATTTTCTTATTTTCAAGATGGAACCTTAAAAAATTTTAGCTATGGAATAGTCTCTTTGACATCTAATGACATGGGGGACATTGAATATGACTTTGGAATACTTTTATTTTATGTTAAACCCATATAATTTATTTTAAATACTCAAACATGACCCCTAGATGATAGAATATCAATTATACAACTATGACAAAGCTAAATCACATTATAAATGACCTCATTAAGACCATGAGATAGATTTTACACCCTAGGGGACCCTATGATAAACTTAAACTACATAGAGGGTTGACCTAATTTGACTTGTGGTCAAATTCATCAACAACTCCCTTTTCCCTCCTTTTTATATGCTTTTTTTAGAATGAAACACTCCCCATTATTTTAAAAATTGGTAAAGTCAAGGTCAACAACAATCAATCAGGTTCAATTAGTTAATAAAAATACCAAGTGTCATCAAATATACATTGAGCCTTAAGTGGTAACAATTCATGATCTTTGAGTAAAATAGGTTGTTTGGTCCTTGGATTGACCAAACATCAATCTTAATATTAATAAGGGGATATCTTTATGCCATGCATTGTCCCCCACTTTTCTCTCTAGAACACTCAACCTCATGAGTGATTTCAGAGCCATATTTTGGGGTGAACAACATCTATAACTAGGAGGGTAATGAGTTATAGTTTAATATTTGATTAAGCATAAGAATAATTGTAAACTGATGAAAGTTATTAAAGAATTGGCTAAGAATTGTTGAATGATTTTAGAATTCATTGAATTTTGCTTTGTTTACTTCTAGTTTTAATTTCCCATCCTATTTTAAGGTTAAACACATGCAATAGTTGGCCCAAGAAGAGTAGTTGTGGCTAAATTATGTATGGTAAACCAAGCTAGATCTTAGTGTGTTCATTACCTAGTCCTGATCTATCCATGTGATATTGATTATCTCACCACTATAAATGTACCTAATCCTTTAGTTTCCTTTATTGTCCCAACCACTCAAACTGACTAGAATCAAAGTATACCCATGATGTTACCTATGGCTTAGATTGATAGGTCTACCATAAATATACCTAGGGTTCTCCATAACTTACCTAAGAATCTAGAGAGACTTTCCAAGATTCACTCACAGTGTAGGAACAACTATACAGGAGCATATAACATCATATAAAACTATTAAGAGACTTCTAAATGCTGAGCATGAAGACATGTATTATAGAATTTCCACTTCACACTTATAGATGTAGCATATGATTAGTTTTTAAACCTTCCCAAGGGATTTATTACAAACTATGACCAGTTTAATATTATTTTTGTGTCCTAATTTTTACAAGTCATATATCCAAGCATTTTATACCAATAATTTGCATGCATTAAATGAGATCCCAAAGGGCTCATTAGGAATTTAAATGCCCATTTCCAAAATATGTATATTCATGTCATAAATATTTATAAACATGATGCATAGATAACATTCAATATATATACAAATGTGTTGGACCCATGGACTATAATATTATTGAGGTGAGACCCTATGGTGGTGACCTTACATTTGGTATATGTTAAAGCTATCAAGGTCAATAAATAGCTAAATTTATATGTAAAAATGATGGAACCCATCCCTAATGCATTACCTAACATGCCAAAATTGAACTTTCATCCTAATACAAACTAGAATGTGTTTGTACCTCGATCATTGCCTATAATTAATGTACTCCCAATGAGATATGCTACTCAAAACCAACATCTAGGTTTTTTTAACCTAGTGAACAATGAGATGGTTACCTAGTTTAAAAACCAAGTTATTTTATAAATTGATAACAATACCCAAACCATATCCCAAGAGGCTAAAAAAATTAGTTTGATGCCATTCAAAAAATGGTGCAAAGACTAAGTAATGAATTTTTTTTTTGCAAAGGAAAATGATAAGCTCCAGTATTTAGAGCTCAAATAAGAAGTTCACTTACCAGAGACAAAACATAAATTACAATTGTCCCATAATCAACCATCACCTTCTACCAATAAGCTACCTAAAATCAACATTTTCAAGATAGATTTTTCTTAATTAGTGATGTGTGCATAACACAACCCAACATGGAGAGATTGATTGCATCAAATTTTGTAATTGATTAAATATTTTACAAATGGAAATGGAAGAGTATGAGGTGGTACCAAACCAACCTAAATCATTTAATGTTGGTAGGCCACCTACCACAACCATGATGTTATAAACAATGTAGCTCCTTATCCAAGAAAAGAATGAACCATAAGAGAGTGATAGTGAATTTCATGTGTTAAAATAATTTTAAAGAATAATTATGTTCTTCAGAACCAAAAACAACAATAATAACCCCTCACTACCTCAACTCCTCCAAATAATGGTGTAACTCCCCCTAATCCTAAGGCTAGGAATGACCCTCAACCTCAAAAATATAATGAACCAAAAGCCCATGTAGAAATTCATCCACCTCAAGGAAAATATGGATACAATATTGTATAATATATGAAAAATATCAAAGCCAACATCACATCATATGAGCTTGCTCAGATCACTGAGAAATGATATTTGTTGTTCAAGTCAATTACTAAAAACTCATTCTATCTCAAGTAGAAACTAACTCACAATAATGTGATTATCCATAAAAAAAATACTTAAGTAACTCCCTTTCTCCAAACTACTAGGCTATTTGGAAAAAAATTACATAACTACTCGGTAGATTTAGGGGGTTCAATGAATGTAATGCCTATAGTCATTTGTGAAAAAATAAGATTGGTCCCTATCAAGATAGATTTTGTAGTCTAACTAGGTAATTTAAATGTTAGAGTATCGTAGTTGAAATGCTCAATGTGGACATGCAATTAGAATCATATCCTAGAATCCAATAATTCATAGATATACAATTTATATAAATTCTTGAATCATATGAAATGTTACTCAATAGAGACTGGTCTAAATATTTAAATAGATACATGGACATTGACTTATATCACATGTGGTTACCTTGGAGTGGCATTATAAACTAAATAAGAGTGAATATAGAGCCCAAAATGAAGCACATGATCACATAATATAATGTGATCAATGTGAAAATTAAGTTAGTGAATTTTGATTTAGGGATATACACTTTAGGAACAATGCTTGATAAAGGCAAGACTAATGAAAAATTTGATTTGCCTAGGCTATGGTCATTGAATGTAGATGTAACCCACTTTAAATAAGGTTATAGAGTAAGATTCTTTCTTATCGATCCCCAAGGTAAGAAACATTTGGTCACTTACAAGTTGTAATTTCCATGCACTAACAACTTATTAATTTTGGGATTGTAATTTTCCTTGAGGCATAAAGCAAAAGAGCTAAAAGTATCCAATGATTTTAAGATTATTGTGAAATAGGTCATAATTAAATTCCATTGTAAATTATCATACCTTAGTAAATATGAGCATAGAGCATGAGATTTAATTGAAATGCTTAATGCACTCAACATCATCCATATCCCTAGGGAATAAAATATGGTTGATGATTTATTATCCTTTTCAGATAAAAATTTGTAAGAATTAATTATGGAATTATTCCCTTATCCCTTTGTTCCAAATAATGTCACAAATTTCCATGTCTTTGAAGATGACCAACAAATCATTCAATTTCTTAACAATGTTGGGGCATTCAAAGCCCAAGTAATAGATGAAGAAGAAAGAGATAGTCTTAGAGCTAAACTTGATAAAGATAAAATTATCAATATCTAATGGAATCAAATCCCAAAAGGGATGATATTTCTAGAAAAGAAATTTGATAATTCAGCCTTGCACCCCCAATTAAGAACCCTAAATTTGTAAACCAAAAGTGTCGAACCATTAACCTTGGTTCCTTAGAAAGACCCCAACCTCTCAACATAGGCCATGATTGGATGAATGTAGAGATTAATAAATTTTTTAATTTTTTATTAAGTTATAAATATGTAATTACTTGGGCCTATCAGGAACTCAAAGTCTTTGACCCAAATGAAATCACTCACATTATCACCTTAAGCCAAACTAGAGACCCTTTTGATAAAATTAGAGGCTTATGAATCCAATCCTTGAACCATTAATACACAAAGAAGTTCACAAGGTCATTTATTCTAGAATAATATTCACAGTTCACCAATCCACCTGGGTGGAAAATTTAGTACCTATTCAAAATAAAAATGGGAAAAATAGTCTATGCATAGACTTCTAAAATCTAAATAGAGATTCAAATAAGGACAATTATCCATTGTATTACCTTGATGAATTTATTTATATGGTTAATATATCCCAAATTTTGTCTTTCTTGGATGAATTCTCGAAATATAGTCAGGTTTTAGTAAATTCAAATGCTTGAACCAAAACTAAATTTATAATGAAATGGGGCATATTTGCCTATAAGAGAATGCCATTTGGATTGATCAATGATGGAGTGACATTAAAAAGAGTAATTTATTTAAAATTTTAAGGTCTAATTGGTAAATACATAGTAATTTACATGGATGATTTAATTGTATTTTAAAAATACAGGTTAGATCACATCTGACATTTATAAAAGGTGTTCGAAAGATGTAAAAGGTATGATATTTCCTTGAACCTAATAAAAATGGTGTGTTAAATGTCACCAAAGGTAATATTATCATTCATATCATCAAAAAATAAGGTATTCATATTGATCATAAAAGAGATAAAATCATTTATAATTTGCCTCAAGCTAATAGTAAAAAGGAGATGAAATATTTCTTTGGTAAAATCATTTTTTTTCACAAGTTCATTTCTAGATTTGTTTGAATTATGAAGCCTTTAAATGTGATGTTGAAATAAGATGTTAAAATATATTGGCATGCTAAGTAAAAATAATAATTTCAAGACATAAAGGATTACATCATGCAATTGCCAGTGCTAATCAATCCAAATTATGCTAAAGACCTCTACATTTATCCTTTTACCTCTGAACACACCATTGTCACTTGATTGACATAAACATTTGATGGAGAAGAAACCTTGTTTATTTCAGGAGAACCAATATAAAATATGTAGATATAATATACTCTACATTATGAAAACATGCCTATCATTTGGTCAAATTTATGAAAATATTTGGGCACTATATTCTTAAGAATAAAGTATATGTAGTTATTTTAGATCCAATTATCAAGTAAATATTGGTCCAAAATGAAATAAGGGATCATAGAGGTAGATGGATGACTAAGCTTCAATAATATTATTTAGAGATAAAACCTACAAAACTTTTCAAAGGATAATGTCTTACTCATATGATAACTTAGATTTATCCAAGGATCACTTTACATCAACTAGACATAGAGAAAGTGTTGTAGTAGAATTGGTATACCCCAATTATTCATTAAATTTTCTATGGGAGCCCATAGAATAGACTCAATCAAGTAAATAAAATATCTCTCAGACTAAAAGTGGTGAAATATATGCTAAATAAAGGAGTTCTCTTTAGGAAAAATATTAATGGCATCTACCTTAGATGTCTATCAAAAGATGAATCCAAGGAAATTATGGCTAGTTTCCATGATAAATTAGGTGTTGGTTATTTTGCAACAAACGCAATGGACAAGATATTTTGAGTAGGATATTATTTTCCAAACCTATTCAAAAATGTCCATACACATGTTAAAATCTTCGATAAGTTATAGAAATTTTCCAAAA
This sequence comes from Torreya grandis, assembly GCA_037957365.1. Classification (NCBI taxonomy): domain Eukaryota; kingdom Viridiplantae; phylum Streptophyta; class Pinopsida; order Cupressales; family Taxaceae; genus Torreya; species Torreya grandis. The sequence goes on from JARHVA010000220.1 coordinate 5,563,282, forward strand.
AATAAATCCACATTACAAAGTTGTTATAGCTAGTTATACAAGGGATGCCATTTTCCTAATGGGGGATATATTTCATAGGAGTTATTAAATCCAACTCCTCATCCAACCATAGATTTTTTTCTTAATAATACATATTATTTCATAATATAGAAAAAATTAGTAGTGACAAAGAACAAAACTACAAATGAATTAATAAAATTCATGGAGAATAATGTGACTACTCAATTTGGGACCCCAATTTCATTAGTCTGTGATAATGGCCCTACATTTCAATTTGTATAATTCACTAAGTTGGTATATGATAATGGTATGAATTTAAGGTTCTCATAAAAATTACTACCTACATGGGAATGTATTAGTAGAATCAACTAACAAGAAGTTGATTTACGCCATCAAGAATTCTACTGAGAAGCCTTAAGAGTGGCATTCACTAATAAAGTTTGATCTTTGGGCTGACTGCACTAGATATAAACAAGCATTTAAGAGCTCATTCTTTCTATTAGTCTATGGATTAGATCTATTTCTACTAATTATGCTCAAGCTACCCACCTACAAGTTTATACAATATTACATGGCATGTAATGAAAATGTAAATTCTAGGCTTTTAAACATTATACAATTAGAATAGGCTCAAGATGAATCCCTGCTAAATTTTAGTAAGCATCAAAGAATTATCAAGCACTAGTTTGACAAGAAGGCCAAGGTGAAGTCCTTTAGGATTTTAGATCTAGTGCTACTATTAGACAAAACTCATGAGAAGAAGGGTAAACATTCCACGTTTGATCCACTTTGGATTGGCCCATACCAAATAGTTGAGTTACTAAGATAGAATGTTTTTTATCTTAAGGATATAAAAAGTAATAATGTTCTATTACTGGTTAATGGGTAGTTCTTGAAGCATTGATTTCTATCTTCCCCTTCCACTACATCTTTAGAATGAGTTTCTTGGACTACTTTGGTAATGTATAGTGTACATAATACTTTAGTCTCCTGATTTTTTCTTTTCCTTTCTTAGTTAGTTTATTGTATTCTAGTTTAACATTAGAATAATTTCAATTCAATTGTGTGTTTGCTTTTGTCTCCTATTTAATTTTTTGTCCCTTTAGGTGTGTCTTAAACATAACCTTATTCCTTGTATATAGCTTATTTTGGTCTCCCCTTACTAAAAAATAGACCTATACTTCAATAAATGCAAGGCTAATTTGAATTAAGCTATCTATTTTAGGACTTCCCATTTCTAGAAATCTTTACAGTCAAGTCATCTAGCCTAATGCTAAATGATGAAAAAAAATTAATAATCTAAACTAAGTTGAGTGATCAACACATATTGGTACAAATCGGTTATTAAAATTTCTCTTCATCAAAAATTCAAGGTGAAGATAGGAGGTAATCACTTTTGATTATTTCCATTGCTATTTTTTAAGTAAATTCAAGCATATAACTAAATTATACAATCTAACTTGGCTTAATAAATTCTTAAAATAACATTGGCAAATCTATGTGGCATAATTACCTATCACTAAGGGTACTATTGGTGAAAATTTGGTTCCCTCTCCACCTTATTAAAATCCTTATTTCATGTCTTTAACTAATTTTAGGTATGCTCTCACTGGAAAATATATGTAATTAACTTCTTTTTTCCTGCCCCTTATTGTTAGTGTAAGTTTGATTTATGTTTGTTTCCCTGGTTTTTTTTCTTCTCATTGGGATCAACCTTATCATGCTTATTTGTTGCTAAATTTTCTCATTTTGAATAATGTTTTCCTTTCCTTTATCAATTCTAAATGAATGCAAGGTCCTTCTGGTGTGAATATAGCATGAACAACATTCTAGAGTCTAAATAAAATATTTTCTGACCATTTCATGTGAGCTACTGTATTTATTTTCACATTTTTAGAATTTTTGAGGCCTATTATTCTTAATATATCACATGGAATTAAAAAATTACTTCTTTGTTTAAATCCATCAATGCACTCAACTTAAATATAAGAAGGCATAAAACATTATCATTTATGATCTTTCTCAAATAATCAATGAACTTTCCTAAACTTATGTCTTGGTCCCCAACCCTCAATAAATGAACATAAAGACCTTTCCAAAAAGGGAATAAATTAAAATAACTTGTGAAATCCCAAGATCAAGTAAAGGGTGATTCAGACAACCTCCACCATGGGCTTTCTAACCTAGTTTATAGTGGAGCAAGGTCTTGAGGGAGACTAGAGTCATCTCTATCAAGGATATAGATGCCTAGATGATAGTAAATGAATTACCATACCATTTCACCCTAATCCAATTTTTTATAATATTTATCCCTCAAAATTTCTAATCATTTGAGCAAACCCAAAGGATTGTGTGTATATGCAGATCTATAAAATGGATTAATCACTTAAAATGCACACATTAATGGTCTTTGGAAATGAATAGCTTAGTATGTCATGTGTTGGAAAATAATTTGGTGCCCACTCTTATGATTTTTTCTCAATTTTTTTTATTGTATATAATACTTATGTTGGGATGCATGAAATATAAATTCTAAATTATCTAGATACTGGGGAAGTATCTCAAAGCTGAAAGTCACCATTGTTGTTGCCTTAACCAACATGTGCCATTTTTTTAGAATGAAAATATAGAGGCTATTTATTTTGAAATAAATATTAATTTAATTGGTCTCAAATAACTCTTTAGATTTCTTTTGATGTCTATACTTGAGCCCTTCCCTAATTGGTAGTTATCCATATGTTAAGTTATAAATGATTATTCAAGCCTATTTCTAACACTTTTACATTTTACTCAAATCAGTTTAATATTTAATCTATGAACATAAAATTATGACTTGTAGGTTTAATTTGATCCTATGAGGTATTATTCCATGACAAAATGCTTCAATATTTATCCATTTGAATGTTGGACCTATTATGACTCTAGGATTTACCCTACCTGAAAGGAGGAGTGTTCAAGTCCTACTTCCAAACCTGAACTAACATGGAAATGGTCTAAGGCCATGGGTTGCCTATATCTAGACCATACCTATAGTATTTTTAATGGGGATAACTCCTCTAATGCATCATTTTGAACCTTTGATTCTAAAACCTAAAATTAGTTGGGGTGAAAAAGGAGAAGGAGTTGAAAAAGTAAAACTTGCTCTAAACTATGGTGATGCACCATGAAGATTGTCATCCACTCATACTCGAGCCTCTAAAACACTAGCAAGATAGAAATAAATAATGATATATATGACTACAAATGCCTGTCATGCATCAATATTTCATGTAGAGGTTCTTCAAGTGAGTGAAACCCATTGGATATGATGGAGAGACCTAGTTCACATCACTAATCCAATCAACATGTCCACTATTGGCTTCAATTAGATAATATTAAACACTAGACATAACCTGCATAACTAGACAATCTACTAGTTAGGTGAAATTAGGAATTAGCAAGGGAGAAATATCTACCACTTATGCAATTCAAAACTAACATAAACATACTACTCTAATATCATGAAATTTGAAAATAGTCATCTTATTTATCTCAAAAGGTTGCAAGGCTCAATTTTGGTAGAGTCTAGTCATGTCCAAGAGAGGGATCTATTTTAAGGCTCAAAATCATATATATATATATATATATATATATATAACATAAAGGGATGAGGAAAAATGGAGAACTTGCATGGGAGAGTAGATAAGGGGTCATAATTTTTGAGATTTTATAGCCTTTTTGAGCTCTTTATTTCATTAATGCCACTAGGACTACAAGGATAGATTCCTCATATACATGGGCAATGATTAAGTCTACTTTAGGTGGTTATTTATTGAGAGTATGACTTAGGATGCTCATCCACTAATTACATATATCTACCTCTACTTTGAAATATGAACCTAAGCCTACTATAAATTGAAAAGCAATTTAAATATTGGCTTTCCTATAGTCGATACATCCACCTTGACACATTTACATTGTATGAATAGCTAGTAACCCACCTTGATCTATATTAGGTCTAAAAAGACATATTATATCCCTATAGATTCTTAATGGCACTATATGAGCTTAAATAACTACTCCTAGCCCCAATTAAAATATGCTTGAGCTTGGCTTCACCATGCTTTCTTGATTTAGTAAAAAATTAACTCTTTGACTTATGTCTACATCATTTTGGGTGCTCCTTTGCTTTAATTGGTCAACAAAAATTGAATCATATCCTTGATCCTATGACTCATCTTGATTCATTAGATTTACTTGAGGTGAATGAATTTGATCCATCAAACCTTCATTTGGACTCACATGCTTGTGCCACTTGTCCATCATGCCTTTGATCTTGAGATTCATTGACTCTTTAACCTGTTATCATGCTATTAATCTAAAGTTTGTGATTAAATGCATGCCAGTTATTTAATCTAGGCCTATTATCCTATCTTTTCCCACTCACCATTAGATTTGATCTAGGATCTCAATATTTGGACACTTGTCAAACTTGCATTTAGTCGAGGACCCCTTTGACAAATTTGAATATAAATAGCTATTTTATGAGGCCCAAACATGACGTCTATGTGAACATCCTTATATTTTAAAATCCAAATATCTAGTTAAAGGGGATTAAATTTGATGTCCACACACCTATTTATATTACCATTCCATGAGCTATTTATTTTATACCCTTTCATTGGAAAATTCTTTAAGGATTTATATCTCAGTCACTTCCTTCAAAGGAAATTGATTTCTTTATCTTTAAATAGAACAAATCTTGTAGATAAAATGTTCAAAAGAATCCATGTCTTAGTCCTTTTCCCTATGAAAAGTGCCCTTTGGAGCCTTGACTTGGTCTACCTAAATGTAGAAGGCTCCTTTGAAGAAAATGTGAAGGACACTTGCCTAAGAAACTGACCCTTCAAACTTTTGAAAAGTGCCCTTTTTGAAAGAAAATTACCCGTCAAAAACCTTAGAATTGACCATTTTCTCAAGAGACATATCCTTTGGAATTTTTACAATAGACCATTTCCCTAAGAAACTACCCTTTGGGAAAATTGTTTGATACACTTTACTTGGGGAGTATCCCCTCAAATAAATTATTTGGGGCACTTGCTTACAAAATGGACCTTTCAAAGAAAGTGCATAGGATACATTACATGGAAAAGTACACTTTGAGATTTTTTGGACAAAAGGTTTGAAGGAATTATGCCTTTAGGAAAATTATCCTAGACAATTTTCTTAAAGGAATTGTGTCCTTAAAATGTCGCTTTGAAATGTTTCAAAAGTGTCCTTTAGATTTTGGAAGTGGACCATTTTATGAAATAAAGTACCCTTCAAAATTTTGTATAGGATTATTTTTTTGAAGAAGATACCCTTTAAGATTTGTGAAGGTCCACTTTATTGTAGAATGATCCTTGGAGAAAGTGTATTAGGCCTTGGATCCAAAAGTGCCCTTAAAAATAAATGAAAAGGACCTCTTCAAAGAAATGACCCTTCGAGGAATTTATTTGAAACAAAATGTCCAAAACAATTCCCAATACTTGAACAAAAGGGCAAGACAAAACTCTTGAAAAAATTCCCCCTGAAATATTTCCAATACTTAGTCAAATAAAATGGAACAAAACTTCCCAAAATATATTAGCCTTATACATTTGCCATCGGTTTTGTGTGAAACACTCCCTCCAAAGGAATTTTGAATGCTATACTTACCCAAAAGCTAAAAATATTTCTTAAGTAAAATTTATGATTCTCTGAACCTACTTTTTCAACCATTCTGTACCATGAAAACCTTCTATGATCTTATCCATTTTTAATGTTGGACCCATTTATAATCCCTTGATCCATTAATTCATAATACCATGTAAGAGCTTCATATGTGGACCAAAATGGCCAACATCTTTGATGACTCATAAGGGTTACAATATTGTCTATGAAAAATAACCTAGACCATGTACCTAGTCCAGTCCATTGGTCATGGAGTCTCTTTTTTAGATCTAACATATTGAATGCCAATCCTAATCTAACCTCCATTTAGACAAATACAAAGACTAGAAGGAAGATAAAAATAAAATAAAGAGCCCAAGGCACTTGCTGAAAAATAAAATAACTTAGAAGGATAACAAATAAATGTGATAGAACAACACTTAAAGGAAAACATGAAAATTATCCTAATATGTACATGGATGAAATATACAAGTAATTTCCACCTAGGTCAAATAAGAAATTTTTTTGTGCACCTTAAAAATTTGAAACAAAGTTTCTTTTTCTTGAAATATATCTCTTGCAACTATGACCAATTGTATGCTCATGTCTTCTTGGGGAAGCAACTGGTTCCTCTACTACCAATTTAAGGTAAATGAATTGTATACATGAGTCTAGGACCAAATCATACTCCTCCCAAACTTATGAACTATAAAGGGAATAACTTTAGTTCTTCCTCATTCCTAAACAACTGATCATGAACATATATACCAACTTGATGTGTCTCTTTTGACATATCTACAAGGTTATCCTATAAGGAAGATGGACCTGATCTTTTGACTTCATGAGGCCATTTGAGTTCGTTCTTAGCTTCCAATAACAGAGAGATGTCTAAAGTTGGAGAGAAAAGTTGATAACCATGTTTTAAAAGTTCAAACATGTCATCTCTTGAGAGAACAACTGACTCTTTCTTAATGATAGTACTCTTATTACCCTACAATGGACCCCATTCAAGTAAAGAAAAACCTAAACATAAGATATAAAAAAATCAAAATATTTGTTTCATGAAGTTGCAATTCAATTAGACCCTTTTCAAAATGAATTTCAAAATAAAGCATATAATTTTTTGGCCAAAAACATAAGGCTACAATCCTCCTTTTGACATCTTAGATTGGTTAAGGAACTCATGGAAAACATCATCAACTTGTCCAACTAGGACATCTTTCTCTTGTTCATCAACAACTTCTTCCTCATGTAATTGTATCTTAGCCTATACCTCAGCTCTCTCTTTCACTTATTCCATCTTTTCATCATCATGAAAAATTGAAGCATGCTTGTATTTGATAAGAGGTGTCCCAATAATGATTTATTCTTCTTAGACACTCAAATCACTTTCATTTCCTACTTTCATAGCTACATCTTCTTGATTTGCCTCATAGAGGAGAGGCTCTTTCTCAAAGAGTGGCACAATATATCCTTAAAAGTACTCAAAAATATGAGAAATGTCCAAAGAAGTTACCATAGGTACATGAATTTTCACTTGAAATTTCTCCTCTTGGATCACCTTCACCTTCACCTCCTCTTCCTAATTCTTTTCCACTTGAATGGCTATCCATGAAGAAAAAGCTCTAGACTTTTGAGGGGAAAGGGGTGGAGGCTATAAAATCTCTTGTTTGACTTCTATAATCATTTCCTCCCCTACCTACTACTCCAAATGGATTTCTAAGATGGAAAAGCTAGATGTTCCCCCTCAACATTTTGATTCTAATTCTCCTCTTCTTTCCTTATCTTCAACTCCAGCTCTTTGATTTTCTTTGTTATATTCTCTTGAAATATCTCCTCTTTAATGTGGTCAAGAACAAATGAAGAATTTTTAAGAGGGATGAAAGAGGTTTGAACAAGTTCATATCCTTCTTTATCTTGGGCTCTCAATTCCAAAATATACCTTACTTTTCCCACCCCATGACTTTACACTTGGTTCTAGCTTAGAACCTTAAAGGAATTCATAAGGGGTTATTGAGGAAGGATGGAGTTTTAGACCCTAACATAAGTTATTCCATAACTCTCTCCTTCTTTCTTTGACAACTTCCTTGAATAGGTCCTCAAGAAGGAAAGGTCTGAGGAGCATATGAAGATCTTAGAACACTCAAGGGGCTACTTAGAATGTTCTCTTGGGGAGAAAAGGGTAGCACATAAGAAGATTTAGGTGGTGTATATGAAGGCACATAAGGTTGGTGAGGTTGGATTTGTTGTTCCTCAAGGCCTTTTATCTTTTCCTCAACAATTTGAATGTAACCCCCTACATTCATCATCTCACCTATGAGATTGTTCCAATTTGCTCTTTCAACAGGTGTCCATTTTTCTTTTATTTACTACAATGGGTCCCTCACATAATGAATATAGTGAATAGGGACATCCAGGTCATAAATTTTTTATGAACACAACTCTAGTGCATGCTTGTCAAGGCTTATCAAAGTTCACTTAAGTGCTAGTTTAGATGGCTCAAAATAGGGTGATGAGGAGCAATATTAGGATAAACTTTCTATTGATAAAAATGATTAGGGTAATACCCTTGATCATAAGGATCATGAGAAACCTGACAAGGATCCTTATATCTTTGATAGGGTTCATGGTAGGGCTAATAAGACTTATATAGATCATGAGGATCATATTGGGGCTACTGATAAGGAATTGGATAAGAAGATTAACCACCATAGCTATTTATATTGAATTCATATATCAAATGAGATGAAAAAATTGATTAGAAACTTCATTAAGACATACTTGGTTTACTCAACCAAAATCTTGATTTAGAGTCACCATTGGTGTTAATGTGCCTGATTCAAAAAGTTGATAGAGGAAAGACACACCAACAATCTCCCTCTTCTTTTGGACCTAGTCTAACTAGGCATGCCAAAACTATTAGCCCTCGAAGGCGCACCCTAGATGAAAGGAAGAGTGTTCAAGTCCTGCTACCAAACCTAAACTAACATGGGAATGGTCTAAGGCCATAGGTTTCCTATATCTATACTAGACCTCTAGGACTTTTAACAAGGCTAACTCTTCTAATGCATAATTTTGGACCTTTGCTTCTAAAAAATAAAGCTAGTTGGGGTGAAAAGGAATAAGGAGTTAAAAAAGTGAAACCTACTCTAAAATATGGTGATGCAACATGAATATTGTCCATCTACTCATACTTGATCCTCTAAACACTAGTGAGATAGAAAAAAATAATGAGATCTATGAATCCAAATTCTTGTCATGTATCAACATTTCATGTAGAGGTTCATAAAGTGAGAAAAACCAAAGGGAAATGATGGAGAATCCTAGTTCAAATAACTAATCTAGTCAACATGTCCACTATTGGCTTCCATCAGATGATACTGAACACTAGAAATAACCTGCATAATCAAACAATCTACCAGCTAGGTGAAATCAGGACTTGGCAAGGGAGAAACCTCTACCACTTATGTAAATAAAAACATACATGAACACACTAGTCTAATATCATGAAATATTAAAATAGTCGTCTTATTTATCTCAAGAGGTTATAAGGCTCAATATTGGCAGAGTCTAGTCATGTCCAAGAGAGGGATCTATTTTAAGGCTCAAAATCCTATATAACACAAAGGCATGACAAAAAATGGAGAACCTACATGTGAGAGTGGAGAATGGGTCATAATGACTAATATTTCTATAGCCTCCTCGAGCTCCTAATTGCATTAATGCCATTGGGACTGTAAAGACAAAGTCCTCATATCCATGGGCTATGATTAAGTCTACTTTAGGTGACTATTTATTGAGAATATGGCTTAGGATTCTCCTACATTAATTACATATATCTACATCTACTTTGAAATGTGAACCTAGGCCTACTATAGATTGAAAACCAACTTAAATATTAGTTTTCCTATAGTTGATACATCCACCTAAACACATCTACATTGTATGAACAACTAGTAGCCCACCCTGATCTATATTAGGTCTAAAAAGACCTATTGTATCCCTATAGATTCTTATTGGTGCCATCTAATCCTAAAATATCTATTCTTGGCCCGAATTTAAACATGCTCAATCTTGGATCTACCATGTTTGATTACCTTAGTCAAAAATTGACTCTTTAACCTCTATCTATGTCATTTTAGACTCTCTTTTGCTTTGATTGGTTGCTGAAAACTAACTTGAATCCTTTACCCTATGACTCATCTCACTCCATTAGATTTGCCTAAGGTGAATGAACATAATCCATCAATCCTTCATCTAGAATCACATGCTTATGCCACTTGTCCATCATGCCTTTGCTCCTTAGATTTTTTGACTCTTTGACCTTCTTACGCATCACTAATCTAAAATCCATGATTGAACATGTGCCATTGATTTGATCTGGGCCCATTATCTTATCTTTTCCTACTCACCATTAAATTTTATTTGGATTCCCAAGAGCTTGACACTTTTCAAACTTGCATTTATTTGGGGACCCCTTTGATGAATTTTGAATGCAAAATTCTATTTCATTAGGTCCAAACTTGATGTCTACATGAACATCGTTAGATTTTCAAATCTAAATAGCTAGTTAAAGGGGATTGAATTTGAAATATGTGTACCTATCTAGATTATCATTTCATGGGCTATTTATTTTAGACCATTTCATTGGATAATTATTTTGGGCTTTGTGTTTTGGCCACTTACTCCAAAGGAAATTGTTTGATTTGTCTTTACCTAAAACAACTGTTATAGACAAAATGTTTGAAAAAATCCATGTCTTGGTCCTTTGCCCTTTGAATAGTGCCCTTCAAAACTTTGACTTGGTCCACCTCATTGTAGAAGGGTCTTTTATATAAAATGTGTAGGACACTTGATCAAGAAAATGACTCTTCAGACTTTTGAAAAGTTCCCTTTTCGAAAGAAAAGTACCCTTTACAAACCTTGAAATGAACCATTCTCTCGAGAGACAAATCCTTCAAAATTTTTGCACTGAACCATTTCCTTGAGAAATTACCCTTCAAGAAAATTATATGGGACACTTTTCTTGGGGAGGATCCCCTCAAAGAAATTATTCAGGGCACTTGCTTACAAAAAGGACCTTTTGGGGAAAGTGCATAATACATTTTACATAGAAAAGTGCCCTTTAAGATTTATGTTTTGGACAAAAAGTTCAAAGAAATTTTACCTTAAAGAAAATTGTCCCAAATAATTTTTCTAATGGAATTATGTCCTTAGAATGGCCCTTCAATTTTTTTGAAAAGTGTCCTTCGAATTTTAGAAGTGGACCCTTTTTTGAAAGAAAGTACCCTTTTAAGTTTTATATAACACACTTTTCTTAATAAAGATACCCTTCGAGCTTTATGAAGGTCCACTTTCTTGTAGTATGATCCTTTGGGAAAAGTGTATTGGACCTTGGCTCCAAAAGTGCCCTTCAAAAGAAATGAAAAGGACCTCTTCAAAGAAATGACCCTTTAGGGAAATTATTTTAGATAAAATGTCTGAAATAATTCCCAATACTTGAACAAAAGGCTGAGACAAAACTCTCAAAAGAATTCCCCCTAAAAGAATTCCAATACTTAGTAAAATGAAGTGGAACAAAACTTATCTAAAGAATAAAGCCTTGCACTTTTACCATGGTTATTATGGGAAACACTCCCTTTGAAGGAATTCTAAATGCTATACTTAGCTGAAAGATAAAAATATTTCTTAAGTAAAATATAGGCTTCTCTAAAGCTACTCTTTCAAATACTATGCACCATCAAAACCTTCTATGATCTTCTCCATTTATAATTTTGGACCCATTTCTAAGCCCTTGATCCACTACTTCATCAAACCATGCAAGAGATTCATATGTGGGCCAAAATAGCTAATAGGACCTAGCCCCCAAGAAAGTTCATCTAAATTTTAGGACCTATTTATGGATTCATTTTGGTAGTATAACTCATAATTATGATTTGCATAGTAAATTAGATTAATACTTTCAACTTTTCATTTAAGACTTAGATAAATATTTAATAAATCATTATTCACTTTTTTAAATTATGAATAAATTCTTCTACTCCTTTGTTTTAGTTGTTTTATTGTATTTTCTATAAATGTTATCTTGTGAATGTTTGGGATTAATATTTATTCCATATGACTGACTAGTTTCAATTTTTGTAATGATTGACTGCTTCTTAAATTTTTCTTAGTAAAGACTTGAATTTCTATAAAATATTTACTTACTCAATTTTCTTGTTTTAACATAGTTTTTAAAGACTTATGGGGCCACATAGATCCTTAAAAACATCCAAATATCATCAATGAGTAGCTTTGTATTCAAATGCTTTTGAAAAAATGATTGTCTTTTCAAATCCCCAAGGCCTAGAGATCATGCCATGTGGCATGATACTAGTGACTAACACAATGGAGAGTTAATAGGTGATGTAAATCCCCAAGCCCCTAAGGACCTAGGACTATGCCACTTAGTTCCATCTTGGGATCTTGGTAACCTAGGGATGGATTGATAGTACAAAAGCTTCATTACCTCAAGAGCCTGGTATTACACCATGTGGTGCCATCCCAAGAACCTAAGAGATCAGAGTGATGGTAGTGTTAACCTAAACCTGAAGAGGTACTGACAAATTTATATGCCTTGAAGGCATAATAACACCATGTGGTTCCATCTTAAGAGCATGAGTGCCTAGAGGGATTGGAGGAAGGTAAATAAATACTAAGACCACATGAACCTGAGAAAAACCCCCGTGAAAGCATGGAGAGATTGGGAACCTGAGGAGAATCCATGTGGTTATGGTGATGACTATGTTAAATGATATAGGAAACCTAGGACCACGTGATGATGATGATGAAATCTTGAATATTTACGCTAAAGACCAAGAAGGCTAAAAGACTAACACATAATAGGGAAGTGATACCCATGAAAAAAATCAAAGACATAACAAAGGGAATGGAATGAGAACTTAAAAGGATCAATGTGAAGTGGTGACATTAGAATATGGGGAGGCTAATATTTATGGCCCATTTATCTATTAAAATAATCAAAAGTCCCAAGATGATTATGTGTCAAGTTTGGAAAGCATAATCAAAATGTAAATTGGTTCCTAATTTAACTATTTTGGGAATATTTGAGTCTTATTCCTAATTTAGTTAAGGGTATGGGTTGACTAAATCAGTAAATAATATTGAAATAATTTAACCACTAATTTATATAATTTATGTGTATTTTTATCAATTCTATAAATAGCAATAAATATGGAGAAGATAATAATTGGCTTAAAATGAATTTAAATGGTTGTTGTAGGGTCTGATATTAGCTATGCAAGACTGAGATAATGTCATAAATTAGGATCTAGATTTCATTTTGTGAAAGGATAGGATCACTAAAATAGGACACCATAGAGTCTAGTGATATTGTCCTCTTCTTTCATTGTTATCTAAACTACTTACAAAGATCTAAAATTTTTGGCCTTTTTTCATTGTACCTATGTGATCCCACCTAGGAAATATTTACTACTAAAAGTCTATGAAACTCCTTATAGAGTTGATTTAATCTTAAAACCCTAAAATTCATTATGCTTTGACAAAAATTTGAGAAATAAAGGGGGTTAACATGTGTAAGATACACTAAACATGTATCCATACCCCTTGTGTGGATACACTACCTACATACCAATACTTTGAAGAGGGATAAAGCCATATGTAGTTCTCTCACTTAATATGCTTTGTGTAAAAGTATAATGCAGATGCAAAAATATTAAACTAGGTGTGCTTAACATGGTTAGGGATTGGCGTGAGGATTTAGATATGCTTGTAGCTTTATTGGATGGTTGTATGCAGAGAATAGGGAAATTTACTCTAGTGGTTTTCGTTGTACAGATTAATTACCCAGTGATTACCAGATTCACCAATTTGATTAAACATTAATTATCAACCTAAGGTGCATATGATTTTCAAGAGTGTCAGCACTATATATGCATTAATTATTTAGAAATCAACTTGGTTTTTTAGTTGAAATACAATGAATTTATACTAAATTTACTAGATAAATATATTATGAAACTATTGTGACAGAATTATAGAATTATTCCACACTTATGTACAATACATGCATCACACTTATACAATTAAACTTAATAGTAAAATCGACTTACACAACACACTAATAATTAAAGAGGGTTAGGATATTCATAGTATCTCATTCTGATGGGGCCCTTCCCCATTCAAAACTAAGATCGAATCCCTCTATAAGAGAATTTACAAACTTGTTACAAATTCAACTTTCTCATTACTCAATTCTAAATACAAATGCTATAGTTCAAAAACTTCTACTATTACCTTCTCAAAATTATCTAACTCTTAGTCTGATCTAGATTCTACCTTTAAATTAAAAAAGCAATTTATTGACTCCTAACCAAAAACACCAAACTAGTAAAAACTACAAATACTTAAAAACTACCCTAGTCAACCTTCAAGTAGTTAATAACCAAAGTTACTTGTTTTAGGTTTGACTAGGTTAGAGACAAGGCATACTATTTTGCTATTTTATTTCCTTTTGTATTTTCTCATTATCCTTATCTTTCCCATCTTTGACATCACATCCAATATCTCCTTCTATGTAGGGAATCTGTACAAAAATTATGATTCTTCCCAATCATTCATTTAATTCCCTAAGATAGCTAGATGTGTCTACAAGATCTCCTCAATAATGGCTCTACTTTACATAGTGGCTATAGGAACTCTACAATAGCTACAAACATCCTGTAGGTGAAACCTTCAATTATTGTGGGCATTTTATAGTGGCTATAGGAAACTTGTAAGTGAATCCTAAAGTTGTTTAGGGTATTCTACAATGGCTAGAAACAACCTATATGTGAAGCCTATAGTTGTTGTGGTATTCGATAGTGCTTATAGGCAACCTATAGGTGAAGCCTACAGTTATTATGGGAACTTTGTAGTGGCTATGAGCAACCTATAGGTAAAACCTATAGTTACTATAGGAAAATTGTAGTATTTTATCAAGATTCCATAGATTTTCATGACTCTTCAAACCCTCTTTAGATAAATTCATACCAATATAATTCAATCAAGGAAAAACATTAATAATTCATAATAACACACGTGCGTGCATGCGCGTGCACACACACACACACACACACACACACACACACACACACACACACACACACACACACACACACACACACACACACATGTATGTATATATTAATGAACATATAAAATAATAACTGCATTCATTAATTTACATTAGTGATGGATAGTTATGGGATTTACATAGAAAAATATATGGACTAAGCATGGATGAGGCTATAAATGTAAGAAATTGGTGGCCTCATCACTTCCCCTACTTAGCCTCTTATGTGACCTTGAGCAAGACTTGGTAGGATTCTAAAACCATAAAATTGTCTAAAGTCTAGGGGTTCAAAATAGCCTGATCCTTCCAAGATATAAAAACATTTAACGTTATTAATGCATCCCCATATTTTCTTCTCTACCTCTCTCAATTCTTCCTTTGTGTATCCAATGTTTTTGAGGAGAGCAATGTCATCCTCAATGAATCTAGATGGGAGAGATGTCCCTTCTTCTTTTGCCTTAGAAAATCCTTCATCAGTAGAACATTATTCTATTTCAAATCCATCAAGAGTTTTTTTAATCCTAGGCTCTTTGTTTGGTTCTTCATCATCACTGATGGATATGGTTAAGGAGGTTTTAATGGTCTTTTATTTCTTCATCCTTTAAAATCTCCTAAGAGGAGGTCTCCTTATTTTTGACACTGTGGGTTTCTTCCCCTTAGTTTTCATTTTCCTTATAGGAGGGGTGATTAATGGAGTTTGTGTTTGTTGTGCATCAGTTGATAGGGGAACATATTCTTATCCAATAGGAGATAGTGTGGAAGAATCAGCCTAAGGTGAGGACATAATGGGAGAAGGGACATGCTATCATGGGATTTCTTCCTTTGTATTAGAAGGAGATAAGACCACTCTTCTCTTCTTATTTCCCATAGTAGTCTCACATAGACCTTTATTGGATATGGGCTGACTAGCAACACTAGTACCCTCAACATCTTGTTGAATAGTTTTTTGGGGCTACTCCTTAGGGGATTCCCTCTCATCAGTGCCTTCTTCTTGCTAGGGTGCAATATTTTCTAGGGCCAAAAATTTCTCCCAAGTGAGGTCAAATCTAACAAAGCTATTCTTTGTTTAATTATTAGCCATATTAGGTAGTGGTAAGATAGAGATATTTTAGTTCCCTTCTAATATTCTTTGGACATTCTTTATAAGATATTCCATAGGAAATTGGTAACATTAATGACTCTATTATGTCTTAAATGATTTACAAATTTAAACTAGAGAGTGTAAATGAGGGAATAACTTCCCTCATAGGTTATGTATTTTATAATATATGATGTTATATCTCTCCATTATATAGGTATACTATGTCTTTTTACACCTCCTTTATTAAATACCAATATTTCATTTGCCTAGCAAAACTACTACCTAACTTCTTAGCCATTGGGTCTATCCTACTAATTTTCTACAAAGGCTTAGTAACCTAGTTGCTTGGCTCACCAACATCTCAGTAACTAAAAATGTGATTCCACATATAGTGGCTTATTTTCCATCAAAAGAAACTATAAATGACCTAGCAAGAGGCTTTTAAAAAGTTACAACAATTCAAAATAGGTATTCCAACTAGCTCTCTGGAAGACATCCCAACTACTTGGTCTCCCCATAAGTGCCTATGGTCTAAGGGCTCTCTCCACATGATTGACCCTACAATTTTAACTTTTGTATCAATCCCTTCAACCAATAGTTAGATACAAACTCTTTAGACCTATGGAAATCTACCTATAGTAAGTCTGTTCTAAAATGACAAATATGGGGTTTGCATATTACAGGGTTTGGCTCAGTAATGGTGGATGTGAGGTTGAAATTAGAAAATTATGGCATCTCAAGGGTTATCGTGGCATGTGAGGTTTAATTTATAGCATTCTCCCCCCACTTGAGTTGTTACGTGTCTTCAAGTGACGTGGATTGAGTAGAAAGCACAGGGTAAGATGGGTTATCATAAGGAATAAAAGTGTGGATTGTAGAGGTGATGTGATAGAATTTTTGAATGAATGACTAAAGTCATAATTAAATATTATTTATTAATACCATACATGCTATATTATAATAATGAATGACATTTTAAAAGATGAAAGATACGATGTACCTTTTAATAATGGTGTTCTATATGTGATGCTTGGGAAGTTGCACGTGTGTTAGCATGCAAGTATTTGCATGTGAATGATTAAAAATCACAATGATTGAGTAGGAAGTTATAACTAGAGAGAAGTAGACCCTTTATGAAGTGATTGGGAGATTACCAATAGTTAGGCATTGATGATGCCTATAGCTCACATGCATGTGATGTAAGATAGTCTACATGGAACAAAGGTCAAAGACTTGGAGGATAAATGATTTCTATCTTACCATAAGGTGTAAATTGAAAATTTGAGTGATCCAAGTGATGGGCTAGAAGATATTAAGAAGGTAGTTGAGGCATTACTACCTAGTGACCTTCATCTAGATGAACTAGATGATAAGATTCTAGATGATACTTATGCCCTAGAGGTTTTGTGCATATGGGATTGGCTATAGTAATCATTAGGGTCTTCAAAATGGAACCTATGTGCTAAATAAATTTGAGATCTCACTAGTCAACATAGTGAAATGATCTTCATAAAATGACTAGATCTAAAAATAAATCATGAGTGTCCCTATAGGCAAAAATTTTGGTCTACAACATTTTTGCATGGAAAGGGAAGTTGTATGATTTATTGTGGCTATATAGCTTGGTATTCAAGGGTAGTTTTAGGCAATATTTATGACATTTTTGCCCCAATATTCCTTAATTATTCCATGAGGTTGTTGATGACTTTCATTCAATGCCCAAAAGCTAATAGCCAAGCCATCAATGAGAGATGTAGGAGGATATATCTTGTATGCTCTATAACAAGGTCAAAATAGGCATGAGAGGGTACCTAAAATAGCTATAAAAGTGCCTATATCAAGCTAAAAAGTGATGGCAAAATGTGTAGATGGTGCCTATAGTAGCTACAGAAATACCTGTAGCAATTGGAGAAACCCTATGTGAATAGTTGGGATTTGAGGGATTGCCTTCTCTCTACTTCCTTTTCCATGTTCCATTATTTATTTATTTTTGTTTTTACCCCTAAATAACTATCAAATTGGTTTTATATTTAGGCCCTTTTTACATGTCTAGGTAGTTAGTAGGCTAGTTTTCTACCCAGAAGCTACCAATAATAACCAATAATGGGTTTTCATTATTGGAATTTTTTTCTAACTCTAACTACTATTTGTAGTAGAATGTTTATTTAGGGTGATAGCCAAGTCACCTATAAATATGACTTGTCAAGGACTAGGTGAAGGTCTCATTCATCATACTAGAGGAGGGAAAGGATGTCCTCCTTTCCTTCAGCTAAGTGTGAACTGGTGCTCTTGTTATCTAGTGAGGCAACATGCCTATCTAAGACACCATTGTATCCATCTTGTAACTACTGACATATGTGACTGGTAAATTCTTCTTGAGTAAGTGGATTTTTGTATAACTTGAGTCTATGGCCATTAACCAGTAGATAAAATCTCACTAGATTAATAGTTTGGAGTTAAACTACTCCATTGTTAAAAATATGCTTAATCTCAAAAGGACCAAACCATCTGGTCTGGAGTTTACCCTTGTGGTCCTTATATTTGGAGTCAAAAATAAGGGTCCACTCTCATATATAGAATTAGTTAGTCTTAATGTGCATGTCATGTCATCTAATATATTATTACTATATAAATTCTATTATCTATAATGCATGTTATCTATATTCATCTAAAGCATTTAACTACATAAGCCTTTCTTTTTGGGCTTCAGATATATCCATCCCATGTTTTAGTGTTATCTATAAGGTCTTATGCTCAAATTCGATGGGCAAGACATGTTTCTTTCCATAGACCAAATCATATGGAGTGAAGCGTGTATTGGTATTCCATGTGATTCGGTAAGCCCACACAGCTTCAAGAAGCCTAGCTTCCCAATCCTTATGATACAGACTACTAGTTTTTGTCATAATATTTTCTAACTCCATATTGGTGACTTCCACATATCCATTAGACTATGGATGATATGGAGTTGATTTTTCATGTCTAATCTCATATTTTTAGACTAAGGTAGTAATTAAATTATCAATGAATTGGGGTCCCTGATTAGTGACTATTTCACATGGCACACCATATCTGGTAAATATTTATATATAGAGGAAAGCTACAACCTTCTCATCCCTGACATGTGTAAGAGACTTTACTTCTGCCTATTTAGATACATAGTTAGTATAGACAAGGATGTATTCTTTATTGTTGGATTTTGGATCAAAAGGTCCTACAAAGTCTAGGTCCCATTTTTAAAATGGTTCAAGCACCATTTGGAGTTGTAACATTTCATATAAATGTGTGGGTCTCCTCATATTATGATATTTATCAAAATGAGTAGTATATCTTATTACATATTTATGGATTGAGGCCCACTAATATCTTGTACTTAAAATTTTGACTTTTCTATGCTTGGCTAAAAAGTGTCCTTTATAGGGTTCATCATGGTAGGATTTGAGGATATCTGGAACTTCATCTTATCTTAGACATCTTTTAATGATAGAGTCAGGCCTAGTATAGAAAAGGAATCTAGACAACCCTGAATATCTAGCATTTTTGTGAATTAGTTCTCTCCTTTATTTGGGGAGGAAATGTTATAGAAGTAAACATGTTACAAGGTAGTTATCAATATCGACATACCAGGGTGTGGTAAGGGTGAGGGATAATAGGTGCTCATATGAAAATGAGTGATCTACTATGGTATCTTCTTCAGGGGTTTGCAAGCATGATAAGAATTCAGCCACTACATTGTCCTTTTTAGGCTTATCTATAATAGTGATATCAAATTCTTGTAATAAGAGAAACCATCTTATCACTCTTGATGGAATAGTTGGTTTGTTTGTAACTATGTAATTTATTTTTTTTACCTACAAGTTTTTGCTTATAAAATAGATGTCATAATTGAGTGATTCCTATTTTTGGCCAAACATAGCTCTAAGGGTAGTATCTAAAGTATCTATGTGAATGTGTAAGGGAAGCTTCCAATCAAGACCGTACATAATAGGGGTGGTGGTAAATAATTCCTTCAATTGTGTGAAAGTTGTATCACAAGAAAGAGTCTAGAGAATTCAACATCTTTAACTAGAAGGGTGAATAATGGTGCTTCTACTTTAATAAAATTATTGATTAATCTCCTATAGTAACTAGAATATCCTAAAAAACACTTAATATCTATGTATTTTTAAGGAACAGGTAGGTTTTAAATGATCTTGATTTTTGTAGGGTCAATATTAATTTTTGCAACAGATACATGGTGGCTTAAGATAATACCTTCTATCATAACCATGTAGAATTTCTTATGGATGAGAGATAGATGGTGCTCCTAATAGTGTTACAATACTTTTTCTAGGTTTTTGAGGCATTAATCAAATGTCTCTTCATAGATAGTGAAGTCATCCACATATATTTCTACACATTCATGGGCCACATCTGCAAAGATACTCAGTATAGTCCTTTAGAATGTGGTTAGAACATTACATAGCCTAAAAGGTAATACAACATAATAATAAGTACCCCAAGGACAAGTAAAGGTGGTATTTTCTTAGTCCTTAAGAGTAATTATAATATGGTTGTAACCACTAAAGCCATTTAGAAAGGCAAAATATTTCTTCTCTATTAGTTTGTCCAACACTTGGTCAATGAAGGGTAGAGGAAAGTGATCCTTCCTAGTTGTTTTGTTGAGTTCCTT
Source organism: Torreya grandis (assembly GCA_037957365.1). Classification (NCBI taxonomy): domain Eukaryota; kingdom Viridiplantae; phylum Streptophyta; class Pinopsida; order Cupressales; family Taxaceae; genus Torreya; species Torreya grandis. Next base: position 5,583,838 of record JARHVA010000220.1, read on the forward strand.
ATAGTCAATGAATACATACCATTCTCCATTTTTCTTTTGTACAATTATCAAAGGTGACTCCCATTCACTGTCAAAGATAGGATATATAAATCCAACAGTCAAAAGTTCTTGTAATTCCCTTTTGGCTATTACTAAAAGAGTTGGATTCATCCTAAGTTGTGTCTATCTAATTGGTTGACACTCTTATTTAATTTCAGTATGATGTGTGTATGTTTCTTGGATGAATTTCTTACATATCCTCATAATCTCATGTAAAATCATGTTGGTTGGCATGCAACATGTTGACTAGGTGTTTTTCTTCTTTTAACTCCAACTTGATATTAATAAGCAATGTTTTACCTAGAGAGATTTTAATTTACCATAAGAGTGATTTCATTATTTTTATATTGATAATGGATCTATTTTGGCTAAATTTATGAGGGAAACATTAGTAGAATGTTTTTTGTATAGATGCTTCTGAATTATCCAATTCCCAAAAGCTAGAAAATGGGCACTCAACACATTGCAAGTGGTTGAGATATGTATAAGGAGTTTGGTAATTATGCTAAAGAAAATTAGAGAGAATGGTATCTTCCTTCTGATTAGCTAACGTGTATGCATAGTCTAAGGTAAATATAGGAATTAAGGAAGGCTAATCTACCTCAACTTCTTCAACCCATAATGTAGGCTCTGGTGTAAAAATTGGTTGTGTTGGGGGATAAAGAACAAACTAATTAGTATGGTATCCATTATATATCATCATGTTACATGTTTTATAGCTAATGAAGGCATCAACTATAGTAATACAAGGTCATCCGAAGATAAGGGGGTATCCACTAAAATTAGACTTGGGCTGTAGCACAATGAAATCTACAGGATACTCCCAAGAATCTATAGTGATGACAAGATCTTAAATGACTCTCTCTAGTCCAAATATAGACCTATCATCCACTTGTAGTAGTGTAGATGTGAGACAAATATTATGTAGCTATAGTTTATACATAGTTATGGTTGTCATTACATTTATTGTAGCCCCCAAGTTGATCAATGTGTTGGATGACTACTGGTCATGGATCTAGACTATTATTACTAGGCATCTAGGATCTGAATACTTCCTTAGTAGGGTGTTCCCCAACATGATGTATGCTAGTTGGCCAATCAAATGCATAGTATTGGGATCTATTTTCTTCCTTTTTTATTTTCTATAGATAGAGGTCTCTAATAGCTTTGGAATATATAGGTACATTTTTGATGGCCTAGAATAGAGAGATTTTGATGCAAAGGTTATTATGTTGTCCCATGAAATCAAACTAAATTTCAATTGTATGACATTGAAGGCTATGACATTTTGAAAATGGGGGATCTGTTTCATTAATAGCTTTATTTAATGGTTTAGAGAGTTCTTAAAGTGATGGAGATGGGTTAGCATGTTCTTATAGGCTTTCATCATCTAATTCCCTTATTATGGGTGGTGTTGGGGATGGTATAACTTTACCTAAATAGATGTAAATTTCATTTATGTTCATCATGTATGTTAGGTACTAAATAGGCTCAATACTGAATGTGGATTACACTAGCTTATTTACAAGATTCTATATGGGTTGGGTAAGTAAATGGTTAGGGTTGGGTGTAGTTTGTGTATTGGCCATAAGAGTAGGAGATTGTTGTTTATATTATGGAGGGCATCCTCTTAGAGAGATTCACCATGGTTGGTTAGGTCTCCAAGGCTATTTCTATGATTATGTGAAGGGTGGGCCTTGGGGTGGTTACCAAACATGCATTTAAGATGGGGATACATTTTATGGAGTCTACCAAGAGGTGGTGGAATAGATTTCTTGAGATGTATGTCAACTAGAATTAGGAGGTGTAATTTTCATCCAAGGACTAGTCCAATTGGGAGTAGCATTTACAAATTATGAATTAAAGGTGGTATAATTTGAAAAAGGTGGATTTTGTCACATACCTTGATAAGATGGTCATTAAACCCATGGATTTCTTTATGAAACATAGAAAACTTGGTCACTATCTCCTCTTATAGCATGTAGCTTTACTATTTCTAGTTCTTCAGTTGTGATGTGAGCTACTTTAGCCTAAACCTTGTGACATCTACAATCAGCCTTTTTTTCTTACAGTCTGGATAGTAAATGGTCAAGGTTTGATCCAAAGCTACTTGATTTTGTCCTGAGTGTAGGTTGTCTAGTTGGGTTTCTAAATGGATAATGATATCATGTTTCATGTCTTGTAATAGGTTACTAACATCAATTTTTGATAGGCCATTTATAGTTGAAAATGGAAGCTTGTTACTTCTAACTTTATTTATAGAAGATCTAGAATAATTCCTACTCAGCTCTTTGATATCTAAGAATGGTAGGTGATAAATATCTCCTCCACTCATTAGGTCTAAGGTTTCCAAACAATTTTCTCTAACTCATTTCAAGAAGATGAGTTTCAAAGGTTCTTCTCCAAGTGCACTTTGCTTGAATTTTTGTACACTAAACATGAACCGTTCAACATAGCCCTCTAAGGATTCATCCCCTTCTTGAGACATCTTGAGGATGTCATTTATTCTATAACTTCTTCCTCTTATATATTCCTGATACTTGGTAAAAAAATTATTTTTCATGTTCTCCCAAGTGCAAACTGAATTACTACCTAATCCCATATACCAATGAAGTGTTTAGTCTTTAAGAGTAGCTAGAAAAAGTTTAATTTTTTTTGCCTCCTGCCTATAGTCATAACTTCTATAGAGGATATCAAATTCAAACAAGAATGTGTCTGGGTTTTTTGATAATGCACCTCTAAAATTGGGTAGGGCTGAGGGTGGGATGTTTTTCATTTGTGTTATGCCTATTGCATCTAGAATAGGAAATTCAAAAGTAATTATGTTTGAAATCCCATTATCTTTCATAAAGTCTTCTTCTTTACTCATGACGGATCTTTTTGTGATATGGATACCAAAGGTACCTAGTATCTCATCCTCAAACTCTATGTCAATCCCTTGGTTAGCACAATAATAAAATTTTATCTGATGATCCTCAATATTTTGAATGAATGAAGGGTCTAAAGATTCTCCTGAGCTTCCTTTGATTTGATCAAGAAAACCTTGTTAAAATATTTTAAATATGTTACTCCCTAAAGCTTTTGGTTCATGTAGTTCCTACTACTACTTCTTTTACTTCTATTTCCTTTCTCATAGCCAATAATGCTTCTTCTAAAGGCTACCTCCTTCGATTTGTAGTGTTCTCTTCTTTAAGAGCCTTACAACTTATGGTATATTCTTCAATAGGATACTTAGTTTCTAAAGGTATTTGTGGTTCTTTCCCAATAGAAAATTTTGGCTTCTGTGATAGGAATCTCCCTCAAGAATCTCTTTCTCTCTGCATAAACATTATGACACTCCTTCACTGTCATATTCGTTCCTGCACAGAGTTAGTTTTTTTTCATTTTTGTGTGTTTCATGAGGGTTGTTTCAGACCAATTTTTTTAAAAAATAATGTAGTAATAAAGAAATTTTGAAATAAAAAAAACAATAATTAATATTCTACTTCTAGAAACCAATAAAAATTAATTATTGAAAGCAAGAAAATTTATTCTAGAAAGCAGGAAATGAAATCAGGAAAATTTATTCTAGAAAGTAGGAAATGAAAGCAAAAAAATTAAAAGAACACTTTGCCTAAAATAAATCACTTTTGCAAGAAATAAATTCTAGAAACATGAATTAAGTAACTTATACACTATTTACTTCTAAAAACTTAGACATCTGGCATAAGACACCATAGTGCCCTCACTCAACTTGTTCAGCTGGAACTTAGACATCTAGCATAAGACATTGTAGTGTCCTCACTCAACTTTCCTGACTAGGTATAATAGTGAATTAACCAAAAAAAATTAATGATTGATTTTAAAAATAATAATTGACACCCTCCCTAACAATAGTGCCAAAATGTTGTGCAGACTATTTACCCATTGATTACAAGATTCACTAATATGATTAAACATTAATTGTCAACCTACAATACATAAGATTTTCAACTTGCTTTCCTAATTTTAGTACAATAAATTTATTTTAAATTTACTAGATAGATATATTATGAAATTATTGTGATAAAATTATAAAACTATTCCACACTTATGTACCATACATGCATCACACTTATATAATCAAACTTAACATTAAAATCAAATTAAAAAACACAGTAATAATTAAAGAGGTTCAGGATATTCATAGTAGCTCATTCTAAGGGGGCCCTTCCTTATTTAGAACTGAGCTCTAATCCCTCTTTGAGATAATTCATAAACTTATTACAAATTCAACTTTCTCATTACTCAATTTTGAATACAAATGATATAGTTCAAAAACTTTTGCTATTACCTTCTCAAAATTATCTAGCTCTTAATCTGTTCTAGGTTCTACCTTTGAATACAAAAGTTAGTTTATTGACTCCTAACGCAAAAAAACAAAACTAGGAAAAAATAAAAATACTTAGAATACACCAGTTAACCTTCAAGTGATTAGTTACTGAAGTTACTTATTTTAGGTTTGACTAGGTTAGAGACAAGGCATACTATTTTATTGTTTTATTTCCTTTTTTCTTTTCTCATTATCCTTATCTTTCCCATATTTAGTATCACATATAATGTCTTTTTACATGTAAGGAATCCATACAAAAACAATGATTCTTCCCAATCATTCATTTAGTTTCCCAAGCTAGCTAGATATGTCTACAATATCTCTTCAATAATGACTCTACTTTGCATAGTGGTTGTAGGCACTCTACAGTAGCTACAGATAACATGCAAGTGAAACCATCAGTTAATGTGGGAATTTTGTAGTGGCTATAGGTAAACTATAGGTGAAGCCTATAATTTTTCTGGGTATTATATAGTGGCTATAGGAAACCTATAGGTGAAGCTTATAGTTGTTGTGGGTATTCTATAGTGGTTGCATGCAACCTATAGGTGAAGCCTATAGTTGATGTAGGTAATCTACAGTGGCTACAGGAAACTTTTAGGTGAAGCCTATAGTTTCTATGGGAAACCTATAATAGCTATGGCTTAGAAATATTCTACAAATTTTCATGACCTTTCAAATGCTTTTTAGATAAAGTCACACCAATATAATTCAATCAAGAAAAATCATCAATAATTCATAACATAACACACACACACACACACACACACACACACACACACACACACACACACACACACACACACACACACACACACACACACACACACACACACACACACATCAATGAACATATAAAATCATAACTTCATTCATTCATTTGCATTAGTGATGGATAGTTATGGGATTTACATTAAAAAAATACATAGACTAAGCATGGATGAGGCTATAAAAGTAAAAAATTGGTGGCTTCATCAATTTTGCTCATATGATTGCTTGCTTTATAATATTTTCCAACCTCTTTATAAATGAACTTTGAATGGGATTTTATAGAGATCTATTAGTCATGGGTTGAATGTATTCATATTAGGCTAACAAGATGAAGGATAGGAATTAAAGGAAAATAATCATTGTATTTAAAAATATAATTGGACATGATCATTAAAGTAGGATAGCCTAGGTTCTAGTGTTATAATCCAAGTTGGGTGCTCATATCCTATAGGTGCAAGATGATTGGGAATAAGCAAAAAGGTGTCTAACAAGGCCATGGGAGCATGCAAGGAATACCTATGGGTTAGGTGTCACAAGCTACACTCAAACTACCAATTTTGACATTTTATATGACTATATTTACCCCCTCTTTATTCTAGTGATGTAGAAAAGTGAAATACTAGGATAAAGGAAAAGTAGAAAGCATACCTGAACTTACTTGTAAAGGTGAATCTCATGAATATATGTGATGTTAGGTGTGCATAGAGAGAGCATGTTTTGAAGTGTAAATATATAATATAAAATAAAGAGTAGATCAATTCCTACTAGTTATGTTATATCTAAAATAAGAACATATAAAATCTAGGTAAGAGAAAGAGGAAGAGAAAGGAATGAATACATCTCACTAGGTACATGAACCAATACAAAACATATTATGTTATTGAGTGATGCTAAGTGATGTTGAGTGTGTGCTGAATGATGATGTACCAAGAGTAATATCATGAATGGAGCTAAGTGCTCAATTCCTTGAGAGTGGCTCAAGAATACAAATCCTAACCCTTTGGCTCCATCATCACCTACTAAGTGAAGCTATGTTATCTTATGCATGTTGATCTATGTTTGGACTATGTGTCCAATCCCTTTGAGTAGGTGGATCAAGAATACAAAGGCTAGCTAGTCCTTTGGCTACATCATTGCCTCATGAACTAAATTTATAAATTGATACTAGTATGAATTTTTATCATATGAGATGACTCATGAAGCCCATGAATTTTCTATAATCTAAAAATGTGGTGTGGATAGCTAAATATGTGATGGAAACTAGGCCACTCTTGGCCACTTAGAAAAGGTGGAAATTAGACTTGTATAAAAGCCACTCCAAAATTGGTCAATAGGATTATGTGAAAGCCACTTGATAATAATACCAACCACCTATAGATAGAATAAGGCACACAACTACTGAGAATGCTTGGGTAATGTACTAAAGTTAGAAAGAAGAGAAAGAAAATGTGTTTCATACTTTATCCCTAATCATTGGTGTCTATAACATGGATTCTGATTTAGAAGTTATACCAAATTCCATATCTAAAACCGAAAGTGAGATCCATCATGTCATGCATGATGCCTCCTATACCTATATTCTCTAAGAAAAAATTTACTATAACTATTGATTCTAAACTAAATTATTGCTAACAAAATTGTAATTGGTATTATCTTTCTATCTATTTCTAGAAAATCTAGTTTTTTGTTGTTTGGATAGGAGCACCAAAATAGGACACCCTATTGTCTTATGTTTTAGTCCAAACTTTGTGCTCTTGTCCTATGTTTATTCTAAAGATTGTTTTATAATTATCACTATCTATCTGGTCTATTCTGCCTAGTTTAAACTTTGGCTATTATTTTGGGTATTCTAAAAGTAAATTTTTGATTGATTAGAGGCTCTAATCTCTGTGACAAAAACTCTTGTTTGTTTCCCCCTCTATTAAGGGTAGAAAGGAAGACCCTGCAATAACTATCTTTAAAATAAAGAGCCCTACAAGTGTGTTATTCTACAAAAATATATGATATAACAACGATAATCAAAAATATATCTCAAGATATAGCATAGTTTATATTAGATATTGTTACATCAATAGGGTTATGCCTAGATAAATGTTATAATGTAATAACATGTACACTATACTAAATTGAAATTGGAAATATTAATTTTTAGCTTTCAAGGAGGGATAGAGCATGATTTCCATCATGGGATCCAAGAAATCAAGGTAATGCATGATGTGGATCATGGAATTGTAAATAACTAAAAATTAAACAAGTAAATAAGCATGCAAGGCAAGAAGAAAGAAGCATACAAAAGTGGCCAAGGGGCCAAGTAAATAAGGGACATGGGCACACATTACTCAAATTGGGAAGCAAGCATATAAGACATGTTCAAATGCCACATATGCATATAATTGAAACAAACAAGGTTGGCACAAGGGCCATAGGCACATATAAGAGTACAAGCAAAGGACATTAGAAAATGTCCTAAATCATACATAAAACATAGAATAGGAACTGAGAAATGCAATCATATCTAGTTACACAAAATAAGAAAGGAAAGCATGTAAATGCTAGAAATAGAATAGTATCTAACTAATCAAAGTAAAAAGTGAAAATATGCAAGACATGTAGTACAAGACTATGTATATGCTAAGAAATACACAAATGCTATATACTAGTGAGTGTTGATAGATTATGGTGTAGTCATGTCGAATATGCCCCCAATGGGTATATATATCAATATGTGTCTTGAATGTATGAAATATGATGTCCCCTCAATGGGTAGAGTGAAGTAATCAAGAATCTGGAAGTTAATGCCCACACTCAAATAAGATAAAATGAAGCATGGTAATGTAGACAAATCAACAAATAATAGCATAAAACCATAAAATATAATTCTAGCATTGTATTAGAATTGTAAATCATGAATAATACATACAATTGAATAGTTTTTATTTTTGAATTATTTGAATGTTTTTGGATTTTTGATATATTCTTGTACAAGTAATTGAAAAGAATCTACGTACAAGAAAGACTAATAAGAAATGATTCTAACTGATGAGTCTCATGAGAGACTCCCTATCATGGTGTCATGTATCAAGGAGAGGGAGCATGTGTGATCATGAAGCATGATGGAAAGGTTAAGACTGTGGCTCTAAAATTTGTGTATATTGTAAATACTCTAAAATCTCTATAGTAGAAACTAATTATGGGGTCCCCCTATAACTCTGAGAAGTGGATGCAACTGTAAGGATCTTAGGGACCCATATGGTAGTAGGAAAATCCCTTTAAACATGTGATTTATGTGAAAAGGCATGATACATCAATGATACTACCTTGAGTGTGAAAACTATAGCTAGAAACTATCTAAAATCATGAAATTATGGTTTCTCTAAAAGAGGCCTCTATGGAAGTGTATGAATTCTCTACGCTAGTGATGGAGTTCTTGATTGTGTCTGAATCTAAACTAGAGATATAAATATAACTAGCGGAAAAGATAAAAATAGTGACTGTAAAGTAGAATATGGTTCTAAAGTGGGGAGTGGTAACTCATATGAAACTCTACTAATTGTAACATCTTGATTATTGTGAATGAATTTCATGCATCTGTGAATTGTAGAAGGTGCTGATCAAAGTTTTTGAATCTATGGTTGACCAAGGAACATATTAAAAAAACTTACATTGGGACAATAGTAAATGGTGTGCCCACATGTGTTTGATCAACCTTTAGAAGAAGTACAATATCATCTAATGAACTTTGTATGTGCACATTCAATCCACTAATAACTATGTATGTTAGGGTAATATCCTATTTTGAATATCTTAAATGTTGTAATAATGTCATAGTGCACATGTTCACATTGGATCCATTATCTATGAGAAATCTATGAATAAGATGATTATTAATGTAAGCTCTGATAAAGAATGCATGATAATCTGAATCATCCTTAACTATCTCATACTCTAAGAAGGAGATAGAAGGTCTAACTAGAACTTTGGCATTATACACACCAATCATGTTGCTCAAAGGATGTGACTCAATTGAAGGTGCCTAATATTTAGTTGGTTGAGGATATGCATGATATGCATGGTGAACACCTAATGTATCCCTTATCTCTTGTTTAGAATGTTATGGGAAAGGTTCTGAGAATATTTTCAAATATTTGTCTTGTGTTTGCTTTCCTTGTGGAGGCTCAACTGAAGTGCCAATATCAATAAGATTATCATATATCAATCATATATCTTGTGTTTCTAACTGATGCATCTATTTGTTGTGTAGCCTAATGCCCTCCAAAAATTGCAAAATGCATTATGATCATATCCCTATGGAATATTATTTATTGGATCAACTTCTTGAATAAGAGGGAGAGATATGATATTACATTCTAAAAGCTCCTATAAAACTCTATTTGTAGAAACTAATAGATTGATAAATGTTCACTAAGGAGGTGATGATAAAACCACTCGTTGAGAGGGATCTGAAGCCACATTGACTATAGGTTTATTTTCAATTTTATTATCATTGACCTTGAATTTGTATGGGATTTTGTTGTTACTCTTGTTTTTTATTTTTGATATACTTATGTACTTGAGTTTGACCAATGAAATTAATTTGACTTCCCTTTCCTTTAGTGTATCACATAACTCAGTGAAGGAAGAGAATCTTTTGAACATTATTAATTCATGAAAAGATGGTAGAAGACTCTATTTGAAGAGATCTTGTAACTTTTGATCAGCCATTTGGCTAGTTATTTTAGCTAAGATAGTCTTATATCAAAGAACATAATCTATGAGATGCTCATTTGACCTCAAAAGAAATGGGACTTATTATATGCAACTAGGGTTTTTTTAAATGATATTTTAAAAATTACTAAAGAATTTTAAAATTTAATGTGAATTTATGATTTAAATATGCAGGTAAAAAATTAAAATATATTGGAAGACCATATATCTGGTGTTATTTACCTCTTCTACCATTTTTTTCCAAACTACTCAGAAAGACCTAATTTTTTTGGGTTTTGTTCTCTATCTTTATTTGAGCCTACTTATGAAATATTAACAAATAAAAGTCTATGAAAATCCTTGTAGATCAGATTTAATATTCAAACCCTAGACTTCATTATGCTTTGATAAAATTTTGGGAAAGATGAGGGGGTTGGTTTTTGTAAGATGCGTTGAATGTATAACCACACCCCTTATGTGGGTATGTTAACTACATATCAATAATATAAAGAGGGATCAAGCCATATGTAGTTCTCCCACTTAATGTTCTTTATGCAATAGTGTAATGTAAATGAAAAAATGCTAAACTAGATGTGCTTGAGGTGTCTAAGGAATGGTGTGAAGACTTAGATATGGTTGTAGCTATATTAGATGGTTGTATGCAGAGAACAAGGAAATTTTCTTTAGTGGTTTTTATTCTATTCTTGCTTGCTTTGTCATATTTTCCAACCTCTTTCTAAATGAAATTTGAATGAGACTTTATAGATATTTATTAGTCATGGGTCAAATATCTTCACCCTGGGTTGACAAGATGAAGGATAAGAAACATAAGGAAATAACTGTTGGAGTTAAAAATTTAATTGGACAAGATTACCAAAATAGGACACCCTAGGGTTCGATGTTATAGTCCAAGTTGGACACTCCTATCTTACAATTGTGGGACTTGGGGTGATTGGATTGGCATAGGAAATGTTGCTTGATTAAGGTGAAATGATCATTTAAAAATATTTGGATGAATCAAAATAAGCAAAAGAATGTCTAGAAGGGTCATGGTAGTATGCAAGAAAGACCTATAGGTTGGGTGTCACAAGCCACACTCAAGCTACCAATTTTGACATTTTATACGACTATAGTTATTCACCAAATAAAAGGCCGATAAGTGTCATAGTTTAGGATATTAAATGGGATTATTGATCTAAGATACCTTGAATTCAAGATAGAGAAGGATTATTTATTTAATTAGCCTCTAAAATTGAATACAAAGTTTTCACAGGGCATGATGGCATGTTAGTTCCAAGAAAATTCCAATTACAATCTACCACTAATATTTGAATCTAATTACTACTATCCCTCTAAATTAAATGCAATGTAGTTAGTATGGAATGATTCATCACATGGTAAAAGGCCAACAAAAGATAATAATCATTAAAAACAAAATATATGTTTAATGAGCATAAAAATAAAAGATATGTTTTAAAGAGACATGGCCTCTAATTGTAAATCATGGTCAGGCTAGAAAATCTATCAAAATCTCAAATCATCATTGGATTTTGTAACTACCTTGGTATTGGGTTGAGTGAAATTCATTTAAAAATACCTTTTTATAAGGGATGTTATTTTATATTTGAAAGGGTCTAAATTTAGTGCATATAAGCTCTATCAAAATCACAACATAATCATTTTGATTATTTTCACTTTGTCTTCTTACCTAAGAATGTTGTTCATGGTTTCCAATTTAGAGCTTATGCCTATGATAAGGAATTTATGTTATTATAAGTTACTTAATTAATGTATTAATTATATTATTAGTATCCTAATTCAATTTTATTTTAATTTCTTATTATTTTATTTAGAACACTCTTTACTTTATGTGCTTGCAACTACAAAGTAATTTTAAAGTCCCATGTGCTCTATGCTATAGGACTTTTAAGGTGTTTATATTTAGTTAGTAATTTGTGAGTTAGGCATTCAAGTTAGTGTCCCTTATAATATTTCCCATTGGGTGGTTAAATTTTTTTGCAATTGCTAAACTAGGCACATAGTGGTATAACTATGACTTGGCATGCTTCAGTTCTCAAAAATTAATATTTTCTTGACTATAAATCTCCTTTTATGATCCATTTTCCCTCATATTTTAATGTATATATTATAATTGAAACACTCTCCCATGTTTTATAAATTGGAAAAGTTGAGATCAATAGAAATTAGTAGTTTTATTCAATCATTTGATATGAATCCCAAGTGTCATCAAATAGACAATGAGCCTCTGGTGGTAACAATTCATGCTCTTTGAGCAAAATAGATTAAAATACTCAGTCTTGTATTGAAGTAGCATTGGTCTTAAAATTAATGAGGGATATATTCATCCCATGGATCATTCCCCACTTTTCTCTCTAGAACACTCAACTTCATGAGTGCTTTTAGAGCTAGATTTTTGCGTGAATAACATAAACACACACAAAAAATATATTGAAAACATAATTATAGATATGATGATAAAATATTAGCCAACAACTCCTATATATTCTCTACTTATTCCATGGTTATTATATATGTTAACCCTACTGACGATATACTAATGATAGAGAAATGTGAAAAGATAATAGAAAAATTTATGTAAGTCACAAATCGGCCACACATATCCCTAGACATGTTAATGGCTAAGGTCATAGCATCTATTTCACAATTTTTAAGAAATCATTTTGGTTATAATTGTATGGACATTTCCAATTAATTATTAGCATTAGATAAAGGCAAGATATATAAATTTTGGTATGTACTTTTAATAAATCAAACAACTTTTTGTGTTTTTATTATTTTGTATAATATTATTTTGTTTGAAGACATGGAATACTTAGCTTATTTTAAACAAAAAAAATTTAATGCCTTTTTGTGTTTTTCTTAAATTAAATGGAATTATATTTAAATAGGACATATTAGGATCACAACCTTTAAAATTATGTATTTTGAAACTTCAAAAAAATAAATAGACTATAATATTGACCTTATTAAAATAATGACCCTTTAATTTTTTTGATGACTATATGAATTATTCATGGCTCTCTATGCCTACCTAACACATACCCAACCCAATAATGTCATTTATTATTCTAAACAAATAATGTGTGTAGAAATTAATTTATACTATTATAAACTTAACTATGTCAATCATGAACTACCTTCACCTTAAATGACTAGTGTATAAACATATTACTCTTCTACACCATTATCTTCTATCTAGATTATATTTATTGGTTTGACTTTCCCAATTTTATATCACTCACCTATAAGAATTCCCTAGTTTGTGTTTAATGTATTCAAAATCATACTCTAACTATATCCAGGGCATCATATTAGTTTTATGGCCGTTTGGATGAATACATAAAACTCAAACACTTATGGAATTCTAGAGTCCTCCAAGTCTAATTGACCCATTCCCACAGCAAGTAATGGTCATTTTTTAAGTTTAAATTTTATTTATTGGTCATCACATGTTTTTCAAGTCAATGGTTTGATATTTACCAAAAATGTCTATTAATTATTAAAAGTTAATCCCAAGCCTATCTCTCCATCTATCACTATCTATCATTGTCAATAAATATTATTCCAACTCTTGCATATTCAAAATGAATTTCCTAGATTTCCTAGTTTAGTAATTAGTCACAAGGAACAAGCCCTATCTAAGTTTTAATCACCTAAGATAATCCATTTTTTCCATTTTACAAGTGTAAATATAGATTACATGTTGCATTCATTAAATCAGAACCATTACCCACATACCTGTAATAAGGAGGACTATGTTTATACACCTGGCACTTTCCACTTTATTAATTTTTTGACAATTTCTATTATAGGGGCTTATCAATGCATCAAACTCCCTTAGTGCACATCTTAAAGGCTGAACCATGAATGGAGTGGATTGGCTTGTGGTAGTTGTAAATATATGCTTACACATTATTTTATCAAAACTTATTTTCTATATGTTTCACCTCCTCTAAGTCTCCTTCCATAATTCCTCTTCATCTATTTTATATTCATATTTTATAGCTTCCTTAATTCTCACTATATATCCCAAGCTTATATAATATATTTCATACTTGTCTTTCCTAGTCCTATATAATCTTGGGTGATAAATTATGAGTCTATCTTTTATATTATGTACTATATTTCTCTTTCAATTATAATATTATTCAAGATGCCATCCTTCCCACCATACCATTCTGGATGATACTATCATCTTAGATTTTAACATTATGGGTATTAGATTCATATAGATGGGTTATATTTAATTAATAAATGATATAACACACTAATCTTCTCTCTTTGCACTCACATTTCTAATCTTAAGTATTATTTGGAGGACTTAAATGTTAGATTCTTATCCTGGAGGTACAATCTTACTTATAGTCTTGAAAGTTCAATATGGTTTATGTTGAGGAGATATCCCAGTCTTTGGAGTACCATACTAAGTATATATTGGTTTTATTATTATGATTTAATGTACTCAACCTATAAAATCTCTCTGAAAGTTTTATGTGATCCAAAGGAGGATATTGAAGTGATGATATGTCAACCCAAAGGTAAGTGTCTTTATCCTTTACTTATTTATTATATAGATATGCTTTGATTATTATTGTAGTAGATGTGTTATTTATCCTTGATTATGATCCTCCTTATATAGAATATGTTGGTATATTTATAAGTTTGATCATTATTTTCATTTATCACCTTAGGATGCATATGCAACCCAATGGTTAAACATTAAACCACTTATGTTCTGATTATTTTATTAATTATAGCTATCTTGGATCTATGCCAATATTATTAATCAATTCCTTACATGTGTTATCCTTATTATATCCTTGATACACCCTTTTACAATTAGTATTATAATAACTTATCTATATTTAGACCTAATGATACTTATACCCATGTTATAGGCTTAGGATTTTGAATCCTTTCCTCTTGGCATTTGATTGTAAACCACCCTTTATTATTTCTATGGTTATTTTAGGTCCCTACATACATTATAAGTATTCTCAAGCTCTAGTGTTATGAATTTATTTACATCCTAGTCTATTATAAGGAATATGGTTGTTATATGTCATCATAGCTTAGGAATACATTCTAATTAACCCAACTTGAATCCTTTACCACCATTTGTTGAATTGAATTCACATTTATCTATAGTTTATATAGATTCATAGGTTTAAAAATCCTTTCTAAACATTTCATCCCATAGGTTTCCATTCCATCAAGAAAATTACTTTGTTAAACTTATATATCTTAGTCTGACTTATATATTTATTATCCAAGGAAACCTTGAAATCCTTGCTTTAGATCTTGGTGAGTATCATATTATGGTTGAAGCACCCATTTAGGACCTTCCCATTTCTAACATGGAAAAATTTCCCATAGATAACTGTCCCATTTTCAACACCTATGTTTCTACTATGAACACCATTGATTATAATTCCTCATGGTGTGGTGTTTCTCAACCAACATCTATCATACCATTTCACATGCCTAAATATATCTACTATGATCTTCCCATTTTTATCAGACATCATTCTAAATCAAAAATTATGGGAATGATTTTACCAATTTTTACACACCCTATAACCCACCCTTTAATGAGGAGAACCTAGTTTACATACCTGGTGTGCACCAAATTTTAGATTCAAGAAATATTACTAAAATTAGAAATAAAACATAAATTTCAATGAAACCAATAAAAATGGATAAAAGAGGTAAATCATAATAAATAGAACATGTTTACCATCCTTTTTACCTCCTTATGCCTCCATTTCAAAATTTTCACTTGAATTTTTTGATGTCTAAAAGTTGAATTATTGGATTGCTTGCAAGATCTTGACAATGGCTTCCAATGGGTATGTGAAGTGGATAATGGCTCAGATGAGTGCTAAAATTCTTGTATGGATGTAACTATAGTATCAAGATGATAGGTTGATGGATTTCTAGTTGGCTTACCCAAGGTCTAAGCCTAGCATTTTATAAATTAATGGAGAGAATTTTGGGGGAATTTAAAATTATTTAGAAGTCTCTAGTTTAGAGACTTCTAGATTCTTAGAGGAGATTCTCTAGTTATATAGGCTTCTCATTTAGTTTAAGGGATAATGGGGGTTTTATATGGGGGTTAATGAGGCTCAAGATGTAATGTCCCTTACGTAGGGGCTCCTTTTTCTCTACAAAAGCTCTGATACCACTGTGATGTCCCTTACTTAGGGGCTCATTTTTCTAAGCAAAAGCTCTGATACCACTGTGATATCCCCTTCAATAGGGAATATAGAAGTACAATAGTTCTAAACAAAGATACACTTTTTGCCAAAATAATTTCAAATATGAATAAATAAATCACAATATAATCTCTCAATAGCAAATCAAAGATCTTATCACTTGTTCTTCTAGATGATTACACAATTGAGTCTCTATCATACAAATAAAATAACGTGAAATATTCTGTCTTGAAACCCTGGGCTTTTGCAAATCTATAAATTGAGCCTGAATCTAGAAATTCTATCTCAGCCTGCTGTGTCAAACACACAGTCACCAGCATCAATCGATATTCTACCAACATCGGTCACTGTAGGTCCTTCTCTACCGACGTCAATCTTCCATCAGCAGATGTCGGTCACTAGGGATCTTTATCTGTCGAGGTCAGTGTCTACGTGGATTTGTACGGACCTGTACAGACTTCGTACGGCCACCAATTAAGCACAACCTGCCTATTTTCAACCCCTGATCTAAAAATATATGTCTCTAATACAGAAGATCTCTATCTGTATAATTTATTGAATCAAAAACTAAATAAAGAAATACCTAAAATACTGTGATAACTTCTGTGTGAAGTGATCTCTCAAATCTGTACCTTTGTGATAAATTTTGTATGAAGCTATCTCTCAATTTGGCAATAAATCAGTTGATATCTCATAGCCTCTAAATCACACACAATGAAGATTTGACATTCTCCACTACAATGGAATCCTGGAACCCTTGGCTCAGTCTTCACAGAAGAATTCTTCAAAATCAATAATCAATAATCAATGGCTAATCAATAATGGCCTCCATGAGAAACCCTTATACCCTTAAAATGATATGCTTACCCTAATTAGGGTTTCTTAAATTAGAATTAGGGTTTCTAATTAAAAATAGGCTAAATAATTAATGTTTGATTAAATCAATCAAATATTAATATCTCCCTCAATACATGTCAGATCCTCAAATAGTTTGAAGCTGGTGACCCAGGGAGTGATTCCACACATGACTATACCAAAATAAAGGCACTCTGTTGCATGTCAAATATCCCTAAATAATAGGAGCTCAAGTCAAATGTGTCTAAAATAACCTAAATGAAAGCCCACTATAGGAATTTTGCAAATCAAAGCCAAGCCAATCTCCATCATGACCCTTTATCCATCCTTAGCCTACGAAGGTCGCATAATAGGCTAATCATCAAGTCTATCAATGTCCACGAAAAAGGGGACATGACAATCCACCCCTCCAGAAATTGCTTGTCCCCAAGCAATCTCAGAATAATGAACCACTCAATCCACCTGGATCCCAAATGTAGTTATGCTCTACATAGCTGTAAATCAATGCAAGTACCTGCAACATCATCAAAAGTATAACAAAGAGGGACCCATAATCAAACTGGTGAATGCAACTCAACCAATCTCTGAAATCACAACTGCCCTAGATGTGTTGATACTATAGGCTATGTGATTGGCAACTACAAATTCCATCTACAAAAGATGGTGCTAATCCATCCCATAATTGATCCCTTTGTAAAGGTGGCACAGTGAATGGTACCACACTTTCATATGTGTGAGAAGAATCAATCTAGAGACTCGACTCCACTGGTATCTCAAACTCATCAAAATCAGGTGCTCCCAAATCTTGAACATGTGTGTCAACCTCAACAACATGCTCCTTAGCAACAACTGCAGGAATGTACTCACCACCAACCACCTCAATATACAAATGAACTAGGTCTGGGGCTAGTGAAGACCGCAAATGCTCTAACTCTATGGTCATCTCAGCCAAATGAAATTGTGACTCCTCATAAGCCAACTGCGTACTCTCAATAATCTTAGAAGTCACCTTGAGCTATTGAGTAAGCTCACTCACATTATCTTCCTTGACCAATAATGCATCATACGCTGTGCTACCCCACTCCATAAGATAATCTCTATCAGCTACCAACTGCATATAATCCTGTCTCAAAATCTGGATAGCCTCCCATAAAGAGTGGATCTCTATCAAGGACAAAAAACTACCTCCTTTCTTAATGCTAGTAGGAAAACCCCATCCATAAACTGCTAACAACTAATGAGTAGCATCAAAATATTTGCAAGCAGTAGCAATGTCTTGCTCACTAACTCTCAGCTGACTAGACACATGGTGGCACTAGCTAGATTGTCTCCTACAATCCTCCTCTGATGCACAGTCCAAAAGAGTAGACTCAAAATCACTGATCTTTGGAGTACTACCATCCATACTCTGTGAATCAACTCCATAGCTCATATCCACATCTAGAATATCAAAATTTGTAGCATCACTGACTAACTCCTCAGTATCGAAGGAGATTACTGGTGAAACTAAGTCCTCAAAACTATCCATTGCATTCTCCTAAGTGTCATCTATAATAATCAGATCCTGGGACTCTTCTACAATCTCTGTCATAACTGAGAGATCATCAACCCTCAATGTACTAACATCTGAGCACACCTCCACACTCTGCGTGCAAGCATTAGACTCATCCTCATCTTCACTATGTCCTATCTCATAATAATCAGGGGACATGTTGTTGCCCCATCTAAGTGATCTATAGTGCTCTCTCCTCAGCTTAACAAAGTGATCAAAAGGCAACAACTCTCAAACTCGAGGTGGTACTAACTCCCACTCCTCATTCGTTGTCATATACCGTGTGGATTTGTCTTTGAATGTAGGGTATGAAAGAATTTCTTTCATCCTCCTCTGGGTTTCATCCAACTATTTCAAACTGTGTTTTAGCTTCTTCATATCATTGTCCCACTATTTTTGGGTATATGAAGTCATCATGATACTTTGTTGATTCAATCTACCCAAACTACCCAACAGGATGGCAAGACATTAGCTCTAATTTGCCCAAACTATCCAACAGGATGGCAGGAATTTGGCTCTGATACCACTGTAATGTCCCTTACTTAGGGGCTCCTTTTTCTATACAAAAGCTCTGATACCACTGTGATGTCCCTTACTTAGGGGATCCTTTTTCTAAGCAAAAGCTCTGATACCACTGTGATATCCCCTTCAATAGGGAATATAGAAGTACAATAGTTCTGAACAAAGATACACTTTTTGCCAAAATAATTTCAAATATGAATAAATAAATCACAATATAATCTCTCAATAGCAAATCAAAGATCTTATCACTTGTTCTTCTAGATGATTACATAATTGAGTCTCTATCATACAAATAAAATAATGTGAAATATTCTATCTTGAAACCCTGGGCTTTTGCAAATCTAGAAATTAAGCCTGAATCTAGAAATTCTGTCTCAGCCTGCTGTGTCGAACACACAGTCACCGACGTCGGTCGATATTTTGCTGATGTCAGTCATTGTAGGTCCTTCTCTACCGACATCAGTCTTTTGTTGGCTGATGTCAGTCACTGGGGATCTCTGTCTACCGAGGTTGGTGTCTGCGTGGATTTGTATGAACCTGCACAGACTTTGTACGGCTACCAATTAAGCACAACTTGCCTGTTTTCAACCCCTGATCTAAAAATATATGTCTCTAATATAGAAGATCTCTATCTGTATAATTTATTGAATCAAAAACTAAATAAATAAATACCTGAAATACTGTGATAACTTTTGTGTGAAGTTATCTCTCAAATCTGTACCTTTGTGATAACTTTTGTATGAAGCTATCTCTCAATTTGGCAATAAATCAGATGATATCTCACAGCCTCTAAATTGCACACAATGAAGAGTTGACATTCTCCACTGTAATGGAATCCTAGAACCCTTGGCTCAGTCTTCACAAAAGAATTCTTCAAAATCAATAATCAATAATCAATGGCTAATCAATAATGGCCTCCATGAGAAACCCTTATACCCTCAAAATGATATGCTTGCCCTAATTAGGGTTTCTTAAATTATAATTAGGGTTTCTAATTAAAAATAGGCTAAATAATTAATATTTGATTAAATCAATCAAATATTAATATCTCCCTCAATACATGTCGAATCCTTGAACCGTTCGAAGCTGGTGACCCAGGGAGTGATTCCGCACATGACCATACCAAAATAAAGGCACTCTGTTGCATGTCAAATATCCCTAAATAATAGGAGCTCAGGTCAAATGTGTCTGAAATAACTTGAATGAAAGCCAATTATAGGAATTTTTCAAATCGACGCCAAGCCAATCTCTATCATGACCCTCTATCCATCCTCTTAGCCTATGAAGGTCACATAATAGGCTAATCATCAAGTCTGTCAATGTCCACAAAAAAGGGGACATGACACAAGACTCATAAGAATGGCTGAGGTGATAGGGTAGCAAGGGTAGTAGTTGAATAAATATGAATTTTAAATTAGCTATTTGGTTTAGGGAATAGTTTAGTAGATAATATGATTCATTAGGGGTTAAATGGGGAGATTACTTAGTTTTAGGATGGGGTAAATGTTTATGGGATATGGATTATTAGGCCATTAGATATTTTACCTAGGAAATGTAAGAATTAAACTAAATTAGTGGGAATTAGTATACTTAGTGCGGTGAGAATAATTTAGTACATATATTTTACCTCTCTTTAAAAGGGTATTACAAGTGGGAGGAGTAATGGTATTTTAAATAAAACCTATGGTATTAAATAATGTCAAATTCTTGTAGGGTATGATGCCCCCTTGAGGGAGTATACGGGGAGAAAATTAACTTGGATGGTCACTCAAACTAAAATTCTAGGGTGGGATAAGATCACAATAGGATGGGGTTGGGATGTAGTGATGATTAAAATTCCCTAAGGGTGAAGGTGATAAAGTAGCTCAAGTGATGGGTTCTAGACAAGAAACAAATGTCTAAAAAATGATGAAGTTGATTGAAATAGGATGGGTTTGAGTTGATGATAAGTCCCATACCAAATACACATAATAGGGGAAGCTCTAAAAAGGGGTAAAAATGATGTTGATTAGGGATAAAGAGATACTTTTTGTAATATATGGGGATTAAAAATGACATATGATCATCGAGTGACTAATCTGAAAATGGGAAAGTGATGAGGGATAAATGGTGGTTGAGTTATCCCTGGGCATGAAAAGTGGAACTAGGTATTACCTACATAGTCCTAAAAGACCTCAGGCTGATGTAATTCTTGACATGGGATAAGGTGGATGATAAGGGGTTGGAATTTTTGTGCCTTGAGTAATGTTAGAAGATTACTAAAATTGATTAGATGGGGTAAATTGTTCAATTTCATGATTCTTGGGATATGTGATGTTAGTAATGGGATACTAAGGGTATAGGGGGGATGTGTTATATAGGATAAAAGAGTCAAAATAGGGTCATTTTCGCTCATTGACTTTTGTGATTTTGATCTTTGAGGTGAAACCATGGACCGGCTACCTTGAGGTTTCCATCATGGTGAGAGAGTCTGAGAGCACCAGAGAGAGGCTGATGTTGGACCTACAGTGAGTAACAAAGACCCTAGCTCAGTATTTTATGGATTTTTATTAGTTTTTGTATATTTTTGAGCTAGATTTGGCAAGAAGATATGTCGTTAAACTCACCCTAGAAATACCATGACTAATAGTCTTACCCTTAATCATGATATTGTCATCATCAGTTATGACTTTGTAGGATTGACTCATGGTATTACAATACCACAAGTCCTTAGTTGTGGTATTAAAATACTATAATAGGTGATGTGCGATATTAAAATATCATGATTAGTGACTTATGGTATTGTAATATCACTATTATCAAGTTTCAATATTGTCAAAACCACTAGTAGGGGCATTTTTCAAGGGTTGATTTTACCAAGGCTAGAAAATGTGGGCAAGTGTTAGGTTGAGATAGTTAAGTGGGGTGATGTGGGATGTTAGATTAGGTGGGTTGGGTAAGTTATATGGATGGAAATGGGGTAAGGGGATTATGTGGATATTTAGGAGAAGAGTGATTAGGTTTTAAGGTTATTGGGGTTTAGGGTATGTTTTTATAATGTCGATGAGATAGGGGGATAGGCTAGGGTGATGGGATTTATATGATACGAATACGGGTGTTTTAGATGGTTGTGATAGGTGATAATGTTTTAAGGATTAGGGATTAGTAATGGTTGTAGGGGTTTTGGTTAGATAGGATCGATGAGTTAGGATATGTATTTGATGATAAAGGTAGTGATAGGTGAATGACGACTAGAGCAAGAGGATTTAGGCATGATGGAATTATTATTATTATAGTGGCTAGAGGTACTACATGAGATGTGATATCTAACACTAATAGAGTTTAGGGTACTAGATTTGGTTGGGCTACATGATGTGGTGATGATGCCCACTATTCACATTGATCAGGATCTGATCACAATGTTAGTGAAGTGATGGAACATAAAGACTAGCACCATCCATTTTGATATTGGGGAGATGACTGTCACCCTAGAGGATGTATAAAGGATATTTCATCTACCCATACATGGAGACAAGATCTAGTGGTAGTCTTAAGCATTGATGCATATAGTATAGTGCCTAGGGGCTCAATTCTAGGTGGGGATGTGTGACATGTGCATTGATATTGATAAATGATTATATGAGGGGATATTAGATAGACTAACACTAGAGTTGATGTCTCTTATTTTTGGAATTCTTCTATTAGATAAGAGTAGATAGTGGTTCTAACTCAACCTAGACAATGTAGTTATAGACATTGGTGTTTGCCTAGGGGTAAGTTGTTTTAGAACACTTATACTAAGATCTTCACTTAGGAGTGTATAGGAGAACACATAGTTTTGGGCCATCATTATTATTATAAATCTGGGTTTGGGAGCACATTGTTATCCAATGGCCATTAGGTACATTAGTGATATGAGATCTTGAGTACCTAATGGCCTTTCATTGGCACATGTTTTTAGGAGTGAAATTGGGTCATGACAATGAGATAATATTTTATAGAGATGCATTTGATAGTTTTCACCTAGAGCATATTACATGGATGCTATATACAAGCATTTGATTTGGCCAGGATGATCAGGTAGTATTATTTGATAGGTCATAGGGATTTGATCATTGAGTGATATTTCTTAGATTAGGTGTAAAGATAGTTTGGATTCATCTAGGACATGCTAGGTCTAAAGAATTTGTTTTCATGTAGTAAGAGAGGCCATAGTGGGGGAGGATGGTGGATAGGGTGGATGGCCACACAAACTATGATGTTATTTCACCAATTCAGTGGGATTTTTATATGCCCATTCCTGATATAGGTGTTATGGTAGTATATTTACCATAGTCATAGCCTAAGATACTAGTGAGGTTGACATGAACTCAGGTTGTGATTAGGTGGGGCATAGTGAGGAGGGTCTTTTAGGCATGTGTTAGGCTATAGAGGAGGAGGAATAAATAGGTACTAATGTAGGATGGATAGGATGGAGATGATAGAGTTGATGCCATATATGTGGATGGAGGTTATGATGGTTAAGTAGTTATAATAACATAGGTGAAGCCTCAACTTTAGGCATAGGTAGGTTTATAGGTGCAAATAAAGACATAGGCTAGTGGGAGTAGCAATGTAGGTCCTTTCTTACTCCTGATGATAAAGGAGGACTAGTATTAGGTTATGTAATTATAGGGTGAGATTCATGCATGTTTGTCAGGGATTGTAGGACTTATGAGAGAGAGAGAGAGAGTTAAATTATAGGCTAGTTTGTATATTATAATTGCTTAGAGGAATGGCCAGTTAGCATAAGTGTAAGGACAGGTTACTACACTATAGGCCCAGGTGGTGTAGAGGGATGGGAAATTGGCCTAGTTATAGGGATATATTGCTTCCTGATAGAAACATGTTAGAATAGTTCAAGCATAGGTGGTGTAATGATATGGGAAACTCATTCATGCTCAAACATAGATTACCACTTTATAGAGTTAGATCCTAAGCAAAGATGGCCATGTTACAAGGTTGTAGGGATAGATTAGATAGTTTTAGGCTCATATGAAAACTTTGAAAGGGTAGGCGGTAGTGATTGAGAGGGTCAAGGATGAGGTTGATTAGGAAATGAGGGGATGGGTTATGATGGGTGTGATGCAAAGAATCATATTACTTACATGTGAGACATAATACTATCATAAACTATATGAGGTAGTAGTGCTAGTAGGCTAACATGCAACATTCTTTCATGGCATTTCATCATTAGCTCAATAACATTGTAGAGGAGGTTGAGGACCTCTAGCAGCACTAGGGCTGTGAGGGCCACAATTGTCACTTTTGGGATGTTTATATGTATAGCGGATTTTTGTATTATTATCTCATTCTTTCTCCATGGTCTCATGTGATTGTATGATATATTTTGACATGGATTCCTTGTGGACATTTTATACTGGACATTGATGTGTGTGTGTGTGTGTGTGTGTGTGTATAGATGATGAGATTTGATGTTGATGAATGTATATGCATTATTGTTTATTGTTATGTGAGATATTTTTACTATTTATGTGATGATGATATGATTTCATAGATATTGTTGAGATACATGATCTTGGATGATGAGATTAGATTAGATGTTATATATTTTATTTATGGATGAAAATTATATGGTGTATATGATGTGGTTTCCCTTTATGTATGTCATGTGTTATGATAGGTGGATTTAGAATTTCATTGATGATGTTATGATGATAGATAGATATGTTGTAGATGATTTTTAAATTTAATGCATATGATCTATTACTTTCATTTATGTATCATATTTTATGATGTGGATTGGGATGATTATGGATTTTGATTGTATGTCATGGTCTACATGTTTAAGATATGATTATAATCATGATGTGATGTGGTATATGCATATGTCATGATGATTACACAAATTTTCCCTATGGGTTAAATATGCCAAGGAGAAATTAATCCCCTATTGGATCATTTAGTTCATAGGTACTTTGGTAGGAATCCTCCTACAGTAGGGAGGTAAAGTGGTGATGAGATGGGATAAGTTTAGTATTTAGTTGGGATGAGGATAGGCTAGATTGGTTGAGATAAGATAGATCATAGGAAGATGGATAAGGGTATTAGAATCCATTAGGATGTATGCAATCATTTTAGCTATGTGCCAAGGATATGATAAGTCCTAGACACATTAGTGTAGATGAATGGGGAACTATATTAAAGAGATGACCTTTGTCAAACACATGTTCATAAGTCACTCATACCATACTTGTTCCCATGAAAATTGTCAAGATAAAATAGACATAAATTTATATGTAAACAAATTTAATAGAAAAACACATTAATATGTATATAAATATCTTGCATACATTTATGTTTAAAATAATAAACACAATCACACTAAACAATCAAACAGATCATAAAAATGTTAAAATGGATATTTACATGGGAAACAACATGATTAAGAATGATTATATACAATGGATCTAGTGAAAATATAGAGGTTATATACAAGATATGTTATGCCCAAAATTTTGTCTATGTTAGGACGGATCTCTAATCAAGTTACAAAATGTGGGTCATGATGATGCTTCAAGAATCAATGGCATATTGTATGATCAAAAATCCTATAAAGAAAACTTTTTTATTTTGTGACCCTCCATAATGATGATTTTTAGTGTGGAAGTGTGGACCCATGGCTTAGTGGATAGAAATGGGTAAGGATGGAATGTTGCATTGAGGCTAAAGGGGAGACACACTTGTCAAAGAAGATTTAGGTGGGCATGATAGTAATGATCAAGATATGTTAGGATGTAAGGATATGTAGACCAAGTATGGATAAATGACTCTAGAGAAACCTCCAACAAACAACTTTGACAAGCTATGATTTTTCATTAAACTAAATTAGTTATCCCACATTATCATTCAAGACCCATATGACAAATGTCCACTATTGAGAATAGATTTAGGGTTAGTTTAACATAACACCATGAACATATTTTCATCATTTTACTTGCCCAAGGAACTAGAGAAATAGTTTTCACCATTAGACATATTTTCTTTTTAAATTATTGGACTAGTGGGGAGATGTGATGGGTGGATGGATTGGATACAGGGTGTCCCATAGATAAAGGATGATGAGACCTGATTTAGGTGTAGAAGCACTTTAGATGTATGATGTTCATAGTATCATCAAGTTATTCTCCAGTGAGTGTGGATAATTTATATGCTCCTAATCTAAATTTTGTAATGATGATATAGGGACTTAGCCAATTAGCTTCAAACCCCTACTTTGTTGTCTCTTTTTGTGTTGGTGTTTTTTCAATTCTCTTTCAGGACCAAATCACCAAATTTGAATTTTTTGGATTGAATTTTATTATGGTATTAGACCTTGAGTTTATTTTGATATGCTTGTAGGTTATTAAGGTCCATTTGATGCTTTTCATCAAGGAGATCCAACTCTTGTAGTCATTTTTTTTTATGATCATGGTTGGTGATAATGCCCCTTATTGAAATTCAAAGTGAGGGGAGTTTTAATTCTATTGGAAAATTGAATTTAGTCTTATAGACCAAGGCATACAAAGTTTCCCCAATAGGTGTGTGGACACTTGTATGATAAGACCATAGAGGTAGATAAAGCTATGTGTGCCAATTTCTAACTGCTTGATTGACTATCTTCTTCAATATTTTAATGAGGGTCTTATTGGTAGCATTTGCTTGTTTTTTTCCTTGAGGATAATAAGGAAAGGAAAAATGTTGTGTGATGTGATATTTTTGACATAGGGCCTTAACTTCCTGATTCTTAAATGATTTATCATTATCTAAAATGATGTTGGTAGGTATGTCAAAATGATAAATGATCTAATTGAGAATAAATTTTTAGATATAGAGGCCTATTGTATAAGTTAGTCACATTACCTCTACCTATTTATTAAAATATTCCATTGTCATGATAATGAACTTGTGATCATCTGATGAAGTTGGATAATTATTTACAATTAAATAAGGGCCCCATATGGAAAATGTCCATAGACTCATAATAGCATGAAATTATTGTGTAGGATCATGAATAAGGTTTCCATGTTTATGAAAGGCCACACATTTTTGCACATATTGACAAGAATTTTGTTCCATAATTGGCCAATAGTAGCTAGTGTGGAGGAGTTTATTGGCTAGGGAAATTCCACTGATGTACCCACCATAAATACCATCATGAACTTTTTTGATCACTTGAGAATCCTCATCTAGTGTTAGACACCTCAACAAGGTTCCATCATATCCTTGATGATAAATCATTCTACCAAGGATGGTGTATCGAGAGGTGTAGTGAATGAAGGATTTATACTAGTGATGTTTAAGGTTAAGAGGGAGGATGTTATCATGGAGGTACCTATAGATATCATGGTACCATGGGAGACTAAGATCATTTATTGCATAGATTTGAAAAGGATCCATAGACTAATGGGATGGAATAATTAGATGCTCAATTAGAAAACTACTTTCCAGAATGTCTTTAGGGAGGTTGATGAGTGAGCCAATAGTAGCCATTGAATCAACCACTTTGTTGCTTACTCATGGAACTTTTTCAAAGGTTATGGATTGAAATTTTTATTTTAACTGATCCATTAGCAGCTCATAATGGAAAAATATTTCATCCTTATATTAGAATTCATCATTGACTTGATTCATAATTAATTGTGAGTCACTAAATACTTTCAAGTGTTGGATATTCCATTGAATAACTAGGTGAAGACTGGCAATCAAGGATTCATACTCTAAAATGTTGTTAATACATAAGAAGGCTAGGTAGAAAGCTTTTATAATAATATCAACTTGTGGGGTGATTAGGAGGATGCCTACCCCTTCCCCATGTGTGGTGAAAGATCCATCAATGTATAATTTATATCTATTTGATTATGAAGTATTTATTATAAACTCACTGGGAAATTTGTTTAAAGGGGCTCAGTCACTTCAAGTGGTGCCTCAACTAATTGATCCATGATAACCTATCCCTTTATATCCTTTTTTTTGACATGTTCAATTTCAAACTCACTAAAAAACATTATGCATTTTTCCATTCTTCCAGAAAGAGCTGATTTTGACAATAAATAATTTAGGGGCTCAACTTTGGTAATGAGTTGTACTTAATTGTTAAGCATGTAATGCCAAATATTTTATGATGCAAAAACCATGGATAAACATGCCTTTTCTATTGGCGTATAGTTTAAATCTTAATATATTAACTTGTGACTAATATATTATATGGCTTGGTCCTTACCTTGATCATTATGTTATGCTAGAAGAGCACCAATTGCACATGGGGTTGCTAAAATGTACATGATTAAAGATTTTATTGAGATGGGTGGTGACAATATAGGTGGATTAGCCAAATATTGTTTAAGATTTTTAAAAGCTTGGCGGCATTCTGAATTCTAGTAAAACTTAGTCCCCTTCCTTAGTAAATGGGTAAAGGGGTGAAATTTATCTACAAGTTGATAGATGAAACACCTTATGGCTTATAGTTTACCCTAAAGACTCTAGAGCTACTTAAGATTGCGAGGTGGAAGCATGTTTTTAATTATTTTAACATTTATTGGATCTACTTCTCTACCTCTTATTAAAACTTTAAATCCTAGTAATTTTATCAAAGAGACACCAAATGCACATCTCTTGAGAATTATCCATACTTTATACTCTCATAATCATTCAAAAATCCTTCTTAAAACAACATGGTGGTTATATCTTAAGTGAGACTTACCCTAAATGTCATCCACATAATACTCAATGATCTCATGCATCATGTCATGAAAGATGACAATCATGGCCCATTGATAGGTTGCACCTACATTTTTTAAGCCAAATGACATGACCTGATAGTAAAATGTTCCCCATGGAGTAATAAAAGTTATTTTATGTTGGTCCTTGGGTATGATTTTGATTTGATTATATCTTGAGAAACCATCCATGAGGGAGAAAATTCCATATCCAATAGTATAATATACAATCATGTTGATGTTAAGAAGAGGGAATTCATCTTTAAAACATACCTTATTGATATATTGAAAGTCTATAGAAATTTTGATTCTTCCTTGAGGCTTGGTTACAAGAACAATGTTATAAATCCATTCTAAATAGTCTATGGGGTGGATAAAAATACTTCCAATAAATTTTTCAATTCCTCCTTGACCAATAATGCCACCTTGGGATGTATATTTGATATATTTTTCTTGATGCGTTTCACATTTAGATGCACAACCAAGTGGTGTACTACCAGTGAAGGATCTAATCTAGGCATGCCAACATAACTCCATGTAATGATGTTGATAAATTCTTTAAACAACTCTATGATGACTTCATGTTCTTCTGATGTGATCGATGCCCCTAGTTTAAGTATTTTAGGATTTTGATCCATCCTAATGTTGAATTCTATCATGTCCTTAATAAGGGAAGGTAATTATTTTTTCAAATATGGAGGCAAGGATAATTTAGGAACATCTAAAACAAAGCAAATCAGGAACTTTGTGTTAATGTCAAAATATTCTTCTAATTCCCAAGGGATATGAAGAAGTTCATCTAGTGTTTTGAGAGGTTCCTCTTCTCTAGAATTTTCTTCATCACTTTGATCATGGGGTTCTTGTTGTTCCCCAAAATATGTGGGTGGACAAAGATTGATAGAAAACCCCCTTTTATGGTCACCAGATGACATGAACTCTCTATCTCCCATATATTCCAAAATAGCCTCATCATTTTGAAACAAGTAAAATGAAGGCTCGTATTTTGATTCCCAATTTATAAGGGATGGATAATTAAGGGAAATATTGATGGTGGAGATAGTGGTATCTAAAAAAAGGTTAGTGGCAATGAGATCCTCAAAATGACTACATATAAAACCTATTTCAATATTGTCATTGGGGAGAGATGACCCAAAGATCAAAAGAGAATCCACATTGATATTGGTTGGGTCATCATCATATAGTCCATACCCTAGACCAAAATAGTGTGGATGTTCTTGAACCATGATGGGTTCAAGTTGGCCTTGCTCTTGCTTGCCTAGTCATAGTCCTTTATAGTGCATGTTCTCCATCATCTTCTAGTCTTGAGGATATTATTTTTATGGATAAATGAGGGCCTCATCTTATAGTATAAACCATGAATCATCCCATTCTTCAATATATTCTTCAGATAAAAATATACCATTTGAGAAAGTTGTTGGCTCAAACTGATATTTGATGGGATTGGTCTTCCTCATGGCTGGGGACCCATAGTTTCATGGAGAAAGAGGTAAATTGCTGATGTAGAATGTTTTATATTCATATTCTCCATAACCTATGGATGTGGTCTTTAGTTGAGTGATATTGGGTGGTGAATTAGATGTGAATTCAGGTTGGTCAAGGGAGATGTATTTAACAACTATTAGACTTGGGATAAAATTATCTTTGCTTAGATAAGGTAATGGTGATGACGATTGATCCATTTGACAAATGTGAAGATGGTCTATGACTCCAAGGATGGTGAACTCCATTATAGAGTGATGGAAATTTAGAAACTAATTTAAGGTGAATAGAATAAATTACATCTCATTAATCCATGGTCTTCCAAGAAGCATTTTATATGGCAAATCCATATCCACAACATGAACTACCATCTAATGCACTATAGGTCCCACAATAGTGGGAAGGTAAATGGTCCCAGATGATAGCCTTTCATTGTCATCATAAGCCTTCATCGTTATCAAATTGGGCCTTAATGATGTTTTTTAATATCCTAATTTCTTTTAAATGTCCAGATTACATAAGTTGAATGTTGATCCTTCATCTATGAGAACCCATGAAACTTAATGGTGGGAGATGGTTACTTAAATATATAGGGGATAATTATGGTTTGGGCCAATGGGAGGAATATCTTGGGCAGTAAAATTGATCTTATATAAAGGGGATAAGTGTGTTACTAGTGCCTAAAATTAATTAGTATCAATGTCACTAGGGACTTTTAGATCATTCAGTAGTTAATTTAGTATTTCTTGGTGTAAAGCTAATGTTTTAAAGAGCTCCATTAAGGATATTTGAGTAGGAGTTTTATACATTTAACAAATGATGTCAAAGGATTTATCAAAAGAGCTTGAAGCCTTCTTAGAAACATTCCCATTTTGGGTAATAGATGAGGTAGATGGGTCTTTAATGGGTACCATGGGAATTATTATCTTATGGTGCTTGGTAGTAATGACCCAATCAATAGTGGCCTGATTAATATTTAGGATGTAGGATGAGGATGGAGTGGATTTTTGGATATTTTATATTTTGATGGTGTTAATGTAATGGTAAGGGACATTATGGTAGTATGTATGATTAGATGAAGAGGCTTGGCCCTAGTCTCTTTATGGTCTTTGATTCCTTTGATCATGCTTTTGGAGTGGATCATTATAAATGCTAAGTTGGCCATTGGCTGAATAATTTTGGAGAGATTCTCCTTCAATTTGAATATCACCCTTCTCAATTAAATATTGGATATAGTGTTTTAATTACATACACTACTCCATATCATGCCCTTTAACTATGTGGTATTTATAAAACTCATATTTATATTACCAATTTGGTTTTTTTTTGCGATCATCCATGGGTTTGATTTTATCCAAGGTGATCATATTGGCGGCAATCAATTGATTCAATATTTTTTCTATGCAAACTCCTAAACTTGTGAGTGATCTTTTACCTATACTAGGCTTTGGGTTGCCTTGAGGGATTATGATGGAAAAGACATTTGGTTATTGTTTGGGTCCTTCCTTTTGAACTATTTATACATGTTGTTGCTTAAAATTTGTTACCCCATCACCCATGACATTCTTAATCTTATTGAATACTTTAGATTTTCCTAAAAAATAATTATCTTGATTTTATGTATGCTCATTCTGATAATATAGCTTGATAGTCCCCTTTTCAATAAAGACCTTCTCTATTTACATTATTTTCTCTATGATATCATTAAAGGTCTTAACACATTGTAATTTTAATTGATATTTTAGTTCAACATTAAGATTGTCTACAAGAATCTTGGCCAATTTTTTCTTAGGTACGGTGCATCTCAAGTGGCATGCCAAACTCTGCCACCTTTTCAAGAAATATGATAAACTTTCACCACTTCTTTTTTGGGTATTATAAAGGTAAATAATGGAGATATCATGATCTTAAATGGGAAGTGTGTAATGAATTGTTTTGTCAGCTCTCCAAAATTAGATATTGCTCTTTTAGGTAAATACATAAACCATTCCAAAGTAAGCCCCATGAGACTTTTGGGAAAGAATCTCAATAAATAAACATATTAATAATCCACATCATGGTAAGCCACATGAAATTCTTGGACATGATCTCTAGGAATCCCTTTTTTGTGATATTTCTCAATTTTGGGTACTTCAAAATGTGAAAGAAAGGGTATTTGAAAAATACTTGTGTCTAATGATGAGGAAAAAAAGTATTCATATTTATATTTAAGGGCCTATGATCATAGATCTATTTATTTGATGGTTTCTTTCATCATTCTCCATTCTTGGGCAAAGTTGAGATCCCTAAGAGGATTGGTAGTTTAGTTTTGGATACATTGGGGGATATGGATGCCATGGGTATTATGCGTGCTGTGAATGTTATTATAATTATTGGTAGTGTTGGTATTATGAACATTGTTATTTATTTTATTGTGTCTAGGGGATGGTGGGTGTTAATTATAGAGTAGAAGATTGATCTTTTGCATCAATTAATCTAGGTGGTCCTCTATGATAGTGTATCTCTAATTAGCCTCACTATGGTTATTATAAAGGGGTGGTGGGAATTATTGTTCAAAACATCCATGGTCTACACCTTCTTCTTCTTGGGATGTGTGATTAACATGTTGATGTGGTGTATTTGGTCATGATGGAGGGTGGACTAGGTTGTGTAATAGGTCATAGTCAAAAGTAGAAGGTAATGTTTCCCCTATTTTGATAGCCTAAGATAGGACATGATCACGGTTCTCATATAGATAGTAGTCAGTGAGATTTATTACTTCATCATTATGGATGGGGTTAAATATTTCATCCTCTTCTTCAGGTGTGTGCATATCACTATGATTTTCATCATGTTCCAAAGTTAGATCAACTATATACTCCAATGGTTGATTATTTTGGTTGAAGGCTTGAACAATCCTAAGTTGGGATCGAGTATGGATAACCATTGTGAAATAGTGATGTGATGAAGTGTGATGGATGAGATGAAAGTCTTAAAATACTACCTCTATCTAGGGACCAAAGCTACTAGTGGTCAAAAGAGAGTGATGTAAGAGGATGGTGTGACTAAGAATTACCAAGAGATAAAGTATTCTTAAGAGACCAATCTAGAAAAGATAAATAAAGTGTGATGGGATCAAATACTTTGTCTATTAGCAAAGAGACAATTTGATGGGTGTTAGATGAAAAAAGTACCTGATAAAGATAAAGATAAATGATGGGTGCTAGATTAGAATATTATAATATAATGTATATTGATAATTTCAAGCCTAAGTGACAAATGACAATCAAAAGAAGATGGGTTACCACTAGATTCTTCATTTTAAAGATGAAATTTATTATTTAAAAGGAATGAGATGGGTGGAGGATAAGAGATGTGTGATATGTAGGATGAAAAATAAGATTTTTATTAGGTGGATAAGATATGTAGGATTGGACAAGAATATCAACCACTTAAGATGATTTATGAAAAAATGGAGGTTAAAGAGATGAAATTAGACAAACTAGTTATTAAATAAAGATGTGAGAGGAAGGATAATATGGACAAATGTGTTGTGGTATAGATAAAGTGAAGTGGATAGTAGCTAGATGATAACAAAAAAATTGATGGGAATAGATACTATATTGATTATGAAAGGGTTTATAGTAGATATAGGTAATTTAAATATAAAATGGTGTGATATGGAAAATAATAAAATTGGTCAAAAGGATGTATATACAAATGAATATGAGATAAGATGATATTACTAGATAAAAGTTTTTATAGAATGGATGTAAATGGGATGGGTGGCAGATAGTAGATGTAAGAGATGGTAAATATAGAGTGACTATAATAATGGTATAAGGTTATATGAAATGGTTATTTGGTGGTAAGAAAGACGTGATATACAAATTGGTATGAGATAAGATGGTGTGTTAGGATATAAAGAAGATGTGAAGGGGGTAATTACTATATAGAGGTGTTTATAGGATGGATGTAAATGGGATGGGTGGTGGATAATAGATGTATAATATGGGAAATATAGAGTGACTATATAAGTTCAAAATATAATGGTTAAAGGTAATATGAAATGGATATGAGGTGGTATGATAGACAATATGAACTTGGTCAAAAGAAAGACAATATATACAAATGGGTATGAGATAGGATGGTATGCTAGTCTGTAAAGAGATGTGAAGGGGTAATTACTATATAAAGGTGTTGTATGATATATATAAATAAGATGGATTATTATATGATATATGTAGAAAATGGACACTATGGGGTGAATATGGGATGATGGGATGAATAGTCATCAAAGGTGATATAAAATGGAGATCAAAATGGGTGAAAGATATATGGATATTTGGTGTGGAGGTGAAATAAAAAATGGAGGTAAATTATGAATACATAGGTGAATGATATAATAAATAAGATGAGATATGATGATGATAAGATGATAGCATGATGAGAGATTAGCCTAGAGGATGTCTAAGGTATCACACAAAATGTGGGTATGGCTAAATCAGCTCACAAATAATGAGTCTTGTGTATACACCCTAAATTAGTCAAGAAACCACACATATCATGTATTTTCATAGTCTTTTCATAGGAGACTCCAACTAGAGAATATGAGATTTGTTCACATTTAGCCATGTCTTTCATTTTATTCATTTTGGTCTTGTTTCATGCTTAAGTCACCTTTTTACCTATTCCCAATCATCCTAAGCCTTTCAAACAATCATTCCACCTCAACCATGTCAAGTTTTCTATCCTCTTTCCACCCCTTAGGTCTTGAGACTATAGGATAGGAGCATTGGGATTGGACTATAGTGTTTTTGCCACTAGTATCCATTTATATCACTCTTATTTATGGTCATTTTGAACTCCAATAGTCAGTTTATTTTTCTAGTTGAGTCCCATCCCCTTTCTTAGATTTGTCCCTAAGTTTTTTATTGTCGACCAAATGTAAATAAATATCTAAAATTAAAAATAATGATTCTTCTATATAAAGGACTACACAAAACATTTTATATCTATCACTTACTACTTTGGCACATTAGATAATAAAAACATTAGTCAATAATATACCTCAGCATTCTGCATCACACATAGACTTGCATTCTTGTTCAAGGAAGGGCCTGGGAGAAAGTCATTCTTACTTCTACCATGCATGTTGATTATACACATTCCCTAAGGGATAAATACATTTTATTTGAGACCCTAGCTTGAGGGTTAATGTAGGCAGTGGTCAAGACAACAGGGGTTCTAGATTGTGTGATCATTCTTCTCCTAGCCTAGTTTTTCCCCCTTTTACTTTTGATGCATTTGTTTTTTACATGTGTGTAGATAAATACAAGGTTTAGAGATTTAAATGGACCTATAGAAAGCTATGTTGACTTCTAGCCTCCAAAAGTTTATACACATGCTCACACTAAGGTAGCAGACAAAATCCAAAAAGCTTAAATCTCTTAGACAACAATGTTAGAGATGGACTACAAAATTGGTGCCATTCCTATCCACTTTCTATTCTCCTATACAATCATAAAATGAAGGCCATATCCAGATTCATGATAGTGTCCCAGTCTTGCACCTCAATTTCTAGTGCCTGAATCATTCATTTCAATTCATTTTTAGCTAAGTTCATTTATTTTATTCATGTAAATTAATAGATAAAATTTTGTGTGTTTCCATATCAAACTATATATTTCCCCATACTCTAGACCCTTTATTTTTTATTTTAGGATCTAAACACTAGATTACAAAAAATAATAAAACATTTGGTGAACCTGACTTACTTCTACCAAATCTAAAACTCTAGGTACACTTAAGGTTTTTCCTTCATATTTTGTGTAAAAATTAACTTTTAAATATCTAATTTTTTTATAAGTTTTTTGTGCTTTTATACTATTCAAAATTATTTTTAAAATTTAAATTATTGCATAATTTTCAAAAATTCTAAAACCCTAGCTCAAAACACTATATTTCCAAACTAGGTCCTCAAACCCCAAGCCTTCCTTTATTGCAAATTTTAGAAAAATATTTTGGATTTTTTTCAAATTGTTTACTTTGTCAAAAATAATTTCAAAATTTCAATATTAGTAGTTTTATTATGCAAAAAATTAACTTCAAATCTCTAATTTTTATATTATTTTTTGTGCATTTATTATATTCATTTTTTAGAACTTAAATTATTGCATAATTTTCAAAATTTATAAAACCCTAGATTTCCAAACTAGGTCTTCAAACCCAAAGTTTTCCTCCCTTACAATTTTTAGAAAAATAGTTTGAATTTTCTACAAATTGTTTACTTTGTGAAATATAATTTCAAAATCTCTATGTTAGTAGTTTTTTTTGCATTCATTTACTTGATAATAATTTTACACACTCTCTTTGGTGAAATAAATAGAATGGCCACTAAGGCACTTCTTCCCTCTCATCCCATAGATCAGTTTCTAAATTTTTCTTATAATTATGACAATGAATGGATACATTTACACATTTGCATATTAGCTAAAAATGTGAAAATTGATTTTATTTATAATGAATATAATTACTATTTTTAATGAGGGATATGATGATATATGTGAAATTGATAGTGAAACACAAATAAATGCATCTTCTTCTATCAAACCTATCTCTTTTATTCCTTCTTCTAGAGAAAATAATTTTGACAAATTGGAGATATACTTCTCACCTCATTCTCCCCTGCACAATACACCAAATGAACAAATGAGTCATGCAATTACAAGTGAACCTCTAATTGGTGATAATTTTATTCCATGTGAACCTAATATCCCTATCTTTTGCTACTTCCATGTTCAAATTACAATAATATAAACATAATAGAATAAAATTATCAATACATATTTCAAATGATACATCTCATGTCCCTAACTGTATTATGTCCAAAGAAGATCTAAATGATAAATCTCTTTCTCTTACTTCCCATTAAAATAATACATGTACTCCATCCATGGATAACATAGATGCACATGATATTCCAATTTCAAATGATACTTTATTGCATATTAGAAAAGAATTAAATTCTTCTCTTACAACTCTCTCTAGTTACATTGAAAATGATAATGAATATGATAGTGAACATGAAAATGAATATGAAAATGAGAGTGATTATGAATAATATTTTGATGATGACAATGCATGGAACAATGATAATTATTATGCTCATAGTGAATAAGAATATGTATCTCATGTTTCTAACTCTTTAATCACCTGTCCTCTCAAACATAATGCACTTCCAAATGTTGTTTCTACTTTTATGCATGGTTATATTTCAAATAATGCACATGTTCATGATAATAGCACATATTATACTCAATTAAAATGTGATACACTAAAACATAAAGATATCAATGAATCTCCCAAACCACCCCTCACTATAGTAGAACCCAACTCTCACCCTTCACCTAAAGAGAATAGTAGCCCACATCCCTCTAGTAAGGTCCAAGTTACCATTACTCCCAAGGTTCAAGTGAGCACACCCCCTCTTTATGATCAAAATTTTAAATTTAGCATTCACATGGATAAAATTAACAATCAAATTCAAAGATTAAATGAACCACTTCAAGATGCTAATGTACCATCCAATAAGATTATCTCTTTAATGCATGTAGTTGGTGAATTAAAACACCAAGTACATCTCCTTACCTTGGAAAAAAAGGCTTATAAGTCTTGGATGGATGCCAATGATCTATATGGTAACCTACTTCCAAGACATTCTTAAAATATGCATTGCCTCACTTTGATGGAACTAGAGATCCATTTGTATAGTTTCAAGCCTTTTAGAAGTCTTTTCCATCTCATATGAGTCTTTTGATTCTACTAAAATTATTCTATTAGACATTAGTGGGGAAAGCATAGAATTGGTTCTTTCATCTACTCCCCATTGGCTCCTTGCACACATATGATGACTTAGAGGAGGAATTTCTTAGACATTACATAGAAAACATGGGCCCTCATGTTACATATGAGAATTATATTGTAATACTTTAGAGCCAATTAGTTATTATATCTTACAGTTCAAGAATCACATGTTATTATTGATATACAAACCAGTAGATTTAGAGATTTAACATATCTTTATTAAGGGGCATCTCCAACCTCTCCTTGAGCATCTACTATAGCATATAACATCCTCTTTCAAGAACTTATGCTCTATAGTTCTAGCTTTGGAAAATCAATTGGGATTGATTAACCCAGATTCAGTTGATCAAATTACTCTAGATTTCATAGAAGCATTTACAACTCCTATCATCCACCATGTGATAAACAAGATAAGAGACCACAACTATAAAAGCAACCAATTAAAAATAAAGAGCTATTCTCTAGAGTACAACATAACAACAACAAGGTACCACTACAATTTGATTTAGAGAGAGATAGCCTATGTTTCA